>MU825876.1:2120264-2225264 GCA_029204205.1 Desmophyllum pertusum
TAAATGGATGAGGTTCCAGTTGATCGATGATCCCTTGAACTTGATAAAACTTGGCCTCTGCAAGCAGTTCTTTTTTAATCATGTTACTCACATACTATCATCTGGGCAAAGGATCTCACCATTGCGAAGATAATTCAAAATGTACCTTAACGCCCAAAAGAAAAAATCGTGTGAATAATAAATGAACCAGTCGACAATGAACAACCCTGACTCTACTGGAGAATGGTGAAGACATGAATTTTCAGTGTTTCCATATAAAAGCTATCAGCCTTCTATTTGTTTCCGCGCCTACTTTGGAGTGTGCCCTCAGATGTATCTCGGAGGGGGATTATATGGCGATTATATGGTATTATTTTTCGGTGGAGTAGCTGAAAAGGGTTTTTTCCGGGTTTAGATTTATCATATGGGTATCATGGTTTGGATGTTAAATCATGACTTTGTTTGCACCTCCCAGTATAGTACCCCTTGTCTCGCACTATTGGTGTCCTGACACCAATGAATGAATGAATGATGTACCCCTTATCCTTTGAAGCACCCCCTCCTGAAACCCGGATGTAGTGCTGGGTCGTCATGCATCGCATCACTTTCTCCGTTGCGTGACGACACAAAGCCATTTTAAATTATTCATGTTCAGAAAATTCAAATCACGCGATGGCTTACAGTCGTAAAGTATTTAATCGAGAAGGCTGCTCAATGATTTATCCAACTTAGCTTCGCACAAAAGAGAAGAGACCTTGATAAAGTGAAAACTTCACATGCTTTCGAAGGTTCAAAGTGATTGTGTATTGAAAAGATACGTACCGGAAGAGTTTACCATCGCGGTCAATAAAATATGCGCCATCATCCTCGTCCGCTTTTAACTCGAACCTTCCAGAAAACATCGCACAGAGCATGGAATCCGGGTCATTTCGCAGAGTATCTAGTGTGGTTTTATATATCTTACCGCCAACATTCAACTTGATCGTGCTAGCGAAGTGGACTTCCTTCAATGTTTTTGTGATTTCTTCATTGTTTAGCAGCCATCACGTCAGTGATGTCTTTCCGTAAAAAGTGAAAGTTAATGAGCCCCGTTACTCCTAACCAGCGGTCATCTTTTCCAAGTAGTTTTTATCTCGCCTCGCGCGCCTCGCGCCGTTTTCTTCCTCTCTCGCGCGCCTCTAGTCTCCAACTCGCGCTTTTTATTCCAGTGCCTCGCCTGCTAAGCAGGCTAGTAGCTTCATGCAGTGGTTCACATATTGTACCGTACACATGTCCACTATCTTTCACCTGTTCAGTTCAGACTCTCGGTGAGTGGGACGGCCGGACGAGCGAAAACGCGGGCGAGCGAACGAGGGAAATTTGTGACTTGGAGGTGCAAAGGCTTTTTGGGGTTTGAAATTAGCGATTTTGGGACTCTTGGGGTTAGAAATTTTCTTGCGGATGTTTGTGATAGAAAGATATGGCAGGGACTTTTGTTAGGGTTGATAAAAAGCGTACCTTTATAGCGTTCTCGATTTTATGTCAAAATGAATGAATAAAAGGTGGAACGCATGAAACTATCTCGAACTCTCTTTTTGGTTTACTTCATATTTTTATGAGGAGAAAAAAAGAGACCTTCTGGGGTACGTTCTGTGCCGTTGTAATTTTTTCGTTGAGACTTTTGGCGATCTAAAAATTTGGCCTCCTTCGCACCTCCCCTCATCACTAACTAATATATCTAATTTTCCCCTCCACCCTCCCTCCCCCCGGGCTTTCCATCTAACTCATGCTCGGCTTATATATGAGCAGTCACGCCAAAATAAGGACTAAATTTGCAGTCGACATTCACTGATATTTTGCTTTTCACACTGCCAATAATTTTTCTTTCAAGTTTGAAAAGTGATGTATAAATTAAAGCGGTCAAAAAACAGTAGCACTACGTGCGTTTCGGACGAAAATGTTTGGGCTCAGGGATTAGCTTTTAAAGAAACTGATGTGCTGCGTCTACGGCCAAGTGAAATCATTTACTAGTTTATTATCATCTTGGAGTAAATTCACCATTAACCGCCCTGATTAAAAGCAGCTGATGTATCGAGCGTAAGTCCCGGCTCAGTCGAAGCAATGGGAGATTATGGTATTTATGATATTTGAGGTATATACTAGATTTACTGGGAAGAAACGCAAACTGCATGCATACCTCTACATTTGTCATACATTAAATCTCTAAAAAAACTTTTACGAACTGAAATTATTTGTCATCGAATTCTCCTAGAAACATTTTGATCTCGGCCATGTTTTCACCCTTTTCAAAATGGCGGGAAAATATCTTATCTTCCTTTCTGGCAATTGTATAAGTTGCTTCTTTTTCTGTTTTTGACCAGATGGGAATTTTTTTAGCTACGAGATTGAAAATGTCCATAGCAACAAAAATTGGACTGAGTCATATATGGCCCATTTACCACTTTTGTCTTAGTTTCCCCCTACCGGTTATTTTTAGGACATTTTCTATTCTTGCGTTTGATTTTAACAGCAATACAGTACTACTAGATTACTTTTATATAGATTTGAACACAACTATCGGGTTTTATATAATGTTCAAAAATGGCTATGAGTAACAGCGGAAAAGCCTCTAAAAAGCGAGCTTGTTTCCACAAAGTATTTGTTCACCAACAATGGGTATAAAAAAGTAAGAAATTGTACACCACTTCCTTGTTTGTTGTTTTGCTGAATAATGAACGAAACAAGGTTTTTTCATTTTTATAACCAATGCCATTACATACTCCCGTCCCGTGTTCAAGGGCTGTATATGCATATCTACACATGTCCGCATCTTTATTGTAGACTGCAAAACCTCTCACAGAATTGTAGCGGTCATCAACTCCTTGTTCCCCCGGAGGTTTTCTTGGCGCGCGTTTACCCGTCTGAAGGAACGCCTGGGGACTAGATTGGAGCAGTAGTTTTTTGTTTTTCAACCTCGTTCCCGAGGGTCCTCTTTTTCTTCCCGCCAAAAATCGCTTTTTGGCAGGGAAGAAGAGAGACCCTAGGGAACGAGGTTGGTAAAATCGGGGGAATTTGAACCAGAAAAACAAAACTACTGCGACGATCGATTTTTTGCGAGTGAAGCTCGGCGCATCTCGTGGGTCCTTCAAGCAGGCGACTTGTAGCATCAGCTCAATGCAACTGCAAACAATTTGAGACTAAATTTGAAGTCAGTACACGGCTTCACTGATATTTTACTTTTTCAGACTAAAATAATTTTCCTTCCAAGATTTAAAGTACGTGAAGAAAAGCGTATGAAAAGCGTATTGAAGAAAATTTTTGGCCAAGTGAAAACATTTACATTTAATAGTTTATTGTCTTATTGGAGTTGATCAAGTAAATTACAATTAACCGCCGTGTCAGATTAAAAGGCAGCTGACGTATCGAGCGTAAGTCCTCCAGTCTGAGCTGAATAAGGAATTGTGGGATGTGTTCCTTGTTTTTAAAATATTGAGTTTCCAAGAGAACTATCACAATACTGCCGAGATAAAAGTATTAAACGTTTTTTCTTTAATGAAAAAAAATCCTACATATTACAGTACTGGGAAAACTATCTGATTTACATTCAATTATACTCTATCCAAATATCTAGATACACTATAACCACGCGTTTTGTAGTGATCCTAAATTCCCCTTTTTGCACTGAAGTGTTCCAAATCAATATGACGAGTTTGTACCTTTTTTTCTAAATCACTATTACAAGTAGAAATTAATTACGACCACTTAACTTTTACTTTCCCCTACCCCGGAAAATCAAAAGCTGATCGTAAATGTGTTGTTTGACTTTAAATCCTTAGGTGTAACACATTTGTTTCGCATAAATGAAGCTGTAAATGATGAAGCTGAAGTGTCATATAAAAAACCTGTTTAAAGGAGCTACGTCACGGATGGTTCATCCAATTTTTTCTATTTTCAATCCCTATTAATCTTCTCCATCCTTAACCATCCTTGTTCCTGTTTGGTTTCTTATTACCTCATTGGTGTTTTTCTACTTTAGTAAACTATTATTTTGAAGCTCTCTGCAATTTAAAGGAGATTTTGTACTTCGCAAAAATGACTTAAAATATCGTGACATAGCTCCTTTAAACAGGCAGTGTCAAAACTTTATAATTTGGCTACTTCCCCCTCTCTAAAAAGATGCTCCCCTTCCCAGAGGAATGTCCAAAACTGATCAAACCAATGGTAGTTCCTACGTACGTTACTACAAAATTGTTCATATTTATACTCCTTTTATAAATCATAAACCTAACTATTAACCTTGTAAATTAATATTGAACGACAGGGCTATAACATCGATTAATATTTCACTACAATAATTATGAACATTTTATATCTATAAAATATGCACTTTTTTCTTAACTTTAAGCATGCAAACATGTAGATTCGAAGTATTCGAAGTATTCGCCGCCTCGCGCGTTTTCTTCCTCTCTCGCGCGCATCTGGACTCCAACTCGCGCTTTTTATTCCAGTGCCTCGGCCTGCTAGGCAGGCTGGTAGCTTCATGCAGTGGTTCACATATTGTAGCCGTACACATTGTCCACTATCCTTTCACCTGTTCAGTTCAGACTCTCGGTTAGTGGCGCGCCGGACGAGCGAAAACGCGGGCGAGCGAACGAGGGAAATTTGTGACTTGGAGGTGCAAAGGTCTTTTGGGGATTTGAAATTAGCGATTTGGGGACTCTTGGGGTTAGAAATTTTCTGCCTTATTTTGGGGGATAGAAAGATATTGGTAGGAACTTTTGTTAGGGCTGATAAAAAGCGTACCTTTATAGGCGTTCTCGATTTTATGTCAAAATCAATTGAACAAAGGTGGACGTATGAACTATCTCGCACTCTGTTCATGCTTTTTGTTTTGTTTACTTTATATGTTTATTGAGGAGGAGAAAAAAGAGACCTTTTATGGTACGTGCTGTGCCGTTGTAGCTTTTTTCGTTGAGACTTTTGGGGATCTGAAAATTTGGCCCCATTTCGCACCTTCCCGTCACTAATTATTTTCTGAGTACCCCACTGGGCTTTCCATCTCGTAAATTTAACTCCGGGTGGACTCCCATGTTAAAGGAGCGGGGATGCTTTGTCGGAAAGGAGACCAATCTGGGCGTGGCTCAAGCTTTATTTGACCCCTAAAAGATAAAATTCTAAAACAGACAGACAAATAAGAGCTACAGTGACTTGTACCCTATGTCCGGCGGTAATGAGACTGTTAAATGATGGTTGTGAAAAAATGTTAAAGATTTCAATTCATGCCTGTTCGGTGAAGACAACCAAAACAGTAAGACGGCGTATTTAATTTCTTCGTATGCAACCCTAAACAATACCAGGATACCTTGATGACTGAACACCCTAGTATAATAAGTGTTACCGAAATCCATAATTTAATTTTTGTTGCTGCATAGTGAACGAAAAAGGTTTCCAATTTTATAACCATACATTAGGTACCGATTGTTTATTATGTCCCGGGGAGGGTTGGGGGTGGTGTCCTCCAGAGTCCAAGGACTTAATATATCTTCATTTCGGTAGACTGCAAAGAAGACATTCTCATCCTCTCACAAAATTGTAGCGCGGTCAACCTCGTTCCCAGTGTTTTCTGGCGTTGCTTTGGCTGAGAGAGTGTGTCCGCCATCTTGGATTTATTTGCAGAGGATATGAGGCCAGAGTAGTGGCGCGATAGATTCTCGCCGCGAGTGAAGTTCGCGCGTGTCGCCGGGCCCTCCGGCCTCCACCGCACTTCTCTAGCTCTCCTCGGAGGCAGCTTCTACACATGAATGAGCTCACGTAAAAAATAGCGACTAAATTTGCAGGTCTACCTTCACTGATACTTTCAAACTGAATTTATTTTTCTTCGCAAGATTTGAAGTGTTGTTTTTGTATTTTGGCGGTCCAGAGGGCAAATAATTAGCGTACGGGAAGCAATGCAATGGAGCATTTTGATTGGCGTTTCCTTGCCTGCCTCACCCCTCCCTCCTCCCGCTTTTTTTCGCTCTTTTCGTCTTCGCGCTTTCACGCGCCTCCCACGTTCTCGGAAAGGAAACGACTGCTACGCAGGCTACAGCTGACGTATCGAGCGAAATCCAAATTTGATCAAATCAGAGGATTGTGGAATGTGTTCCGTGTTTTTAATAATATTGAGTCTCCAAGAGAACTATCACAATACTGCCGAGATAAAGTACTAAACGTTTTTTCTTTAATAAAAAATATTCTACACAACCATACTGGGAAAACCGTTCAAGCTGGTTTACATTCAATTATACTCTATCCAGATATCAAGATACACGAACCATCGAGACCCATCACGTCTAAAAAGTACAAAGGCTGAACCCTGATAATCAAGAACAAAAGTTCATAAAACTGCGTGGTACTAGGGACCTTCAGATCGCGGTACGGTTGCGAGAAACGAGTACGACTTCTTAACCTATTGCGCATCCTCAAGATCGTCACGTGTCTCGCTAATCTCGTTCCCAGACCCTACACTTCTACTGGTCAGTGATAAAGAAGAGTAAGGGCTCTGGGAACAAGGTTGTTTTGAAAGTAGAAAGTCGTACTCATACTCGTACTATCTACCTCAATCTGAAGGTCGCTTATAGCTACTGAAATTAAAAGGTAGTAAAGTGCAAAAAAAATTACAACTGACCAAACTTTTCGGGCTTTGCATGGCTCGATGAAAAATGACGCGTTGTAATTACCCCCCCCCCCCCCCCCCCCCCCCTCCGGAGGAAAGTCCAAGAATCAAACCAATGGTAGTTTCTACAAAATTGTCCATGTTTATAGTCCTTTAACAAAACATAATCACTAACCTTGTAAATATTGAACTGCAGGGCTATAACGTTAACGTTGATTATTATTTCACTACAGTGATTATGAACAGATTATAATGATCTATAAAACATGCAGTTTTTTGTTAATTTTAAGCAACGTCGAGATTCTAAGTATTTCTAAAAGTTAACTTTAAATACTTCCAGTTCACTAATCTCAAATGGGTTTTCGCCGCAGAAAAACGTATTTCTATTAACATTTTCAGGACACGTAAACCCATTACCTAGAGAAAGATGACCTGAAGCGCTACTGATACTCGGGCTCCACACGTGAAGGTCGGAGTAAAATTTATTGCCAAAGCTTGTCCCTGAGCTACTCCCACATCGTATACTTGCACCTGGTTTGAAGTTAGTTTCATTGGTTCAGTTCCAGAAGGATTAACCAGTGTAAACAAGAAGGATTGGCTGTCTGCTATGGGTTAACCAAAAAGAACTGAGTAAAAAAAAAATAATAAAAGTGGAATAAGTATTCCATCAAAGGATGATCTGCGTGAAAAAAATTGCATATAGGTTTATTTAGACACTCTTAGGTTTTTGGAAAGCCTACACAATTTCGTTCGATCGTTTTGTGTGATTTTATTTTACCGATCTAAGCATACTATGAGCTTATTGAGTGAGTGGTAGGTTCGCACAGGAAAATATTTGGCAAAATGACCGAGAGCCAAATATTTTCCTGTCCAGCACGACTTAACTCAGTCAAGCATTTATCATTGAGCTTGATTTTTGAACATTTATTGATGAATGTTCTGAATTAGGCGCGCTAAATGTGGACGCCTTTTTCCGGACCGGTTCCTGTCAACCCGTTCCGCCCTAGTCGCACGTCAGTTCATGGTATTGTTTTATATAGGATTGCATCAGCGGTACCCGGTACTGTGGTACGATAAAAATATAAAAGTAAAGCGGTTTAGTCCGTTAAATTGCAATCACCGGCACGAATGATGGACTGGCTGCCAAGTTTATAAATCGAGCTCATACCTGTTGCGGATAATTCCCACGATTTTGAGGTGTAGCCACCGCAGATGTATTCTCCACTTTTGATCAACACAAGAGTAGCACCTTTGTCATCACAGCAGCGATAGAAGTCAGCAGGTGTTTTACCATCGGTGGAAGCTCGGTACAGCAGCAGAGAACAAGTAGCGTTAGGCCGGCAACCACGACATAAGAGCAGAATAGTGGTTTCCATTCTTTATTATCAACGTGGATTCAAACGGAAAAGTTTCCAGTTGATCGATGATGCCTTGAACTTGATAAAACTTGGCCTCTGCAAGCAGTTCTTTCTTAATTGTTCTGTCATCTGGGCAAAGAAGCTCACCATTGCGGAGATAGTTCAAAATGTACCTTAACGCCCAATGAAAAATCGTATGAATAATAAATGAACCAGTCGACAATGAAACAACCCTGACTCTACTGGAGAATGGTGAAGACATGAATTTTCAGTGTTTTCATATAAAAGCTATCAGACTTCTATCTGTATCGCGTCTACTTCGGAGTGTGCCCTCAGATGTATCCCGGAGGGGGGTGGGGGAGGGGGGTTATGGAGGTATGGATTGTTTTGCCTGTTTAAAATGGTGATTATGGTATTATTTTTCGGTGGAGTAGCTGAAAAAGGTTTTTTCCGGGTTTACATTTATCATATGGGTATCATGGTTTGGATGTTAAATCATGACTTTATTTGCACCTCCCAGTACCCCCAACCACGTTCCCAGGGTCTCTCTTCTTCCCGCCAAAAGCATCAGAAAAGAGAGTCTCTTTTCTGATGCCTTTGGTGGGAAGAAGAGAGACCCTGGGAACGAGGTTGCCAGTACCCCTTGTCTCGCACTATTGTGAATGAATGAGATGTGTTGTCCTTGTGCACCCCTCCTGAAACTCGGATGTAGTGCTGGGTCGTTATGCATCGCATCACTTTCTCCGTTGCGTGACGACCCAAAGCCATTTTAAATTTATTCATGTTCTGAACATTCAAGTCACGCGATCACGCGATGGCTAACAATCGTAAAGTATTTAAACGAGAAGGTTGCTCAATGAATTTATCCAACTTAGCTTCGCACAGAAGAGAAGAGACATTGATAAAGTGAAACTTCACATGCTTTCGAAGGTTCAAAGTGATTGTGTATTAGAAAGATACGTACCGGAAGAGTCTGCCATCGCGGTCAATAAAATATGCGCCATCATCTTCGTCCGCTTTTAACTCGAACCTTCCAGAAAACATCGCACATAGCATGGAATCCGGGTCCTTGCGCAGAGTATCCAGTGTGGTTTTATATATCTTAACCACCAACATCCAACTTGATCGTGCTGGCGAAGTGGACTTCCTTCAATGTTTTTGTGATTTCTTCATGTTTAGCAGCCATCACGTCAGTGATGTTTATACGCGCAAAAAGTGAAAGTTAATTTGCCTCGTTTCCAAGTAGTTTTCTCGCCTCGCGCGCCTCGCGCGCCTCGCGCGTTTTCTTCCTCTCTCGCGCGCATCTGGTCTCCAACTCGCGCTTTTTATTCCAGTGGCCTCGCCTGCTAGGCAGGCTGGTAGCTTCATGCAGTGGTTCACATATTGTACCGTACACATGTCCACTATCTTTCACCTGTTCAGTTCAGACTCTCGGTTAGTGACGGCCAGACGAGCGAAAACGCGGGTTAGTGAACGAGGGAAATTTGTGACGGGGAGGTGCGAAGGCCTTTTGGGGTTTGAAATTAGGCGATTTGGGGACTCTTGGGGGTTAGAAATTTTCTGGCGGATTTTGGGATAGAAAGATTTTGGTAGGACTTTTGTTATGGTTGATAAAAAGCGTACCTTTATAGCGTTCTCGATTTTATCTCAAAATGAATGAATAAAGGTGGACGCATGAACTATCTCGCACTCTCTCGATGTTTTGTGTTTTGTTTACTTTATATTTTTATGAGGAGAAAACAAAGAGACCTTTTGGGGTACGTTCTGTGCCGTTGTAATTTTTTCGTTGAGACTTTTGGGCGATCTAAAAATTTGGCCTCCTTCGCACCTCCCCCATCACTAACTAATATATCTAATTTTCCCCTCCACCCTCCCTCCCCCTGGGCTTTCCATCTAACTCATGCTCGGCTTATATATGAGCTCTCGCCAAAATAAGGACTAAATTTGCAGTCGACATTCACTGATATTTTGCTTTTCAGACTGCAATAATTTTTCTTTCAAGTTTTGAAGTGATGTATAAATTAAAGCGGTCAAAACAGTAGCACACGTGCGTTTCGACGAAAATGTTTGGGCTCAGGGGATTAGCTTTTGAAAGAAACTGATGTGCTGCGTCTACGGCCAAGTGAAATCATTTACTAGTTTATTATCTTCTTGGAGTAAATTAACCATTAACCGCCCTGATTAAAAGCAGCTGATGTATCGAGCGTAAGTCCCGGCTCAGTCGAAGCAATGGGAGATTATGGTATTTATGATATTTGAGGTATATACTAGATTTACTGGGAAGAAACGCAACTGCATACCTCTACATTGCTCATACATTAAATCTCTAAAAAAACTTTTACGAACTGAAATTATTTGTCATCGAATTCTCCTAGAAACATTTTGATCTCTGCCATGTTTTCACCCTTTTCAAAATGGCGGGAAAATATCTTATCTTCCTTTCTGGCAATTGTATAAGTTGCTTCTTTTCTGTTTTTGACCAGATGGGAATTTTTTTAGCTACGAGATGAAATGTCCATAGCAACAAAAATTGGACTGAGTCATATATGGCCCATTTACCACTTTTGTCTTAGTTCCCCCTACGGTTATTTTTAGGACATTTTCTATTCTTAGCGTTTAATTTTAACAGCAATACAGTACTACTAGATTACTTTTATATAGATTTAACACAACTATCGGGTTTTATATTGTTCAAAATGGCTTGAGTGCAGCGGAAAAGCCTCTAAAAGCGAGCTTTTCCCTAAGTATTGTTCACCAACAATGGGTATAAAAAGTAAGAAATTGTCCCTTCCTTGTTTTTTTGTTGCTGAATAATGAACGAAACAGGTTTTCCATTTTATAACCATGCATTACATACTCCCCCAGTGTTCAAGGGCTCATATGCATATCTACATGTCCGCATATTTATTGTAGACTGCAAACCTCTCACAGAATTGTAGCGTCATCAACCTTGTTCCCGGGGTTTTCTTGGCGCGCGTTTACCCGCCTGAAGGACCCTGGGGACTAGATGTTGCACGATCGATTTTTGCGAGTGAAGCTCGCGGCATCTCGTGGGTCCTTCAAGCATTAGCACTTCTCCAAATCTTTATCGCAGGCGACTTGTACATGAGCTCATGTACGCAAAAAATTGATACTAAATTTGCAGTCCACCCGACTTCACTGATATTTTACTTTTCAGACTAAAATAATTTTTCCTTCCAAGATTTGAAGTGATTTATAAACGCGTTTTTGGGAAAATTTTTGGGATGAGAGGGAACTGATCTGCCGCGTCTACGGCCAAGTGAAAACATTTACATTTACTAGTTTATTTTCGTCTTGGAGTTGATCAAGTAAATTACCATTAACCGCCGTGTCAGATTAAAAGGCAGCTGACGTAAATCGAGCGTAAGTCCTCAGTCTGAGCAAATAAGGGGATTGTGGGATGTGTTCCTCGTTTTTTAAAAATATTGAGTTTCCAAGAGAACTAATCACAATACTGCCGAGATAAAGTACTAAACGTTTTTTCTTTAATGAAAAAATATTCTACACAACCATACTGGGATAAACTATTCAGGGTTTACATTCAATTATACTCTATCCAGATATCAAGATACACGAACCATCGAGACCCATCACGGCTAAAAAGTGCAAAGGCTGAGAACATATGTTCAACCCTGATAATCAAGAACAAAAGTTCATAAAACTGCGTGGTACTAGGGACCTTCAGATCGCGGTACGGGTACGAGAACGAGTACGACTTCTTAAAACCTATTGCGCATCCTCAGATCGTCACGTGTCTCACTAATCTCGCTCCCAGAACCTACACTTCTACTGGTCAGTGACAGAGAAGAGTAAAGGCTCTGGGAACAAGATTGTTTTGAAAGTAGAAAGTCGTACTCGTACTTGTACCTCAATCTGAAGGTCGCTAATTGCTACTGAAATTAAAAGGTAGTAAAGTGCCAAAAAAATTACAACTGGCCAAACTTTTCGGGCTTTGCATTGCTCGATGAAAAATGACACGTGACGCGTGAAAAATCACGCCTTTGTAATTTGTTTACCCCCCCTCAGGAGGAAAGTCCAAGAATCAAACCAATGTTAATTCCACAAAATTGTCCATGTTTATAGTCCTTTAACAAAACATAATCACTAACCTTGTAAATATTGAACTACAGGGCTATAACGTTCACGTAGATCAATGTTTCACTACAGTGATTATGAACAGATTATATCTATAAAACGTGCAGTTTTTTGTTAATTTTAAGCAACGTCGAGATTCGAAGTATTTCTAAAAGTTAACATTAAATACTTCTAGTTCGCTAATCTCAAATGGGCTTTTGCCGCAGAAAAACGTTTTATTATTAACGTTTTCAGGACACGTAAAGCCATTACCTAGATCAAGATAACTAATCGCGCTCCGGACTTGAAGGTCGTGGTTTCCTTGGTGCCAAGGCTGGCCCAAAATCACTTCTACACCGTATACCTGCACCTGGTTTTGAAATTAGCTTGATCGGTTCAGTTGTAGAAGGATTAACCAGTGTAAACAGGAAGGATTGGCTATCTGCTATGTGTTTTATAGAAACAGCTGAGTAAAGAAAACAAACACAAGTGTAAGAAGTATTCCATCAAAGGATGATCATTTTAAAAAAACTGCCATATGGATTTATTTAAATCCTTAGATTGTTTTGAAAGCCTATATATGATATTTTATTGGATCTTTGTTCTCATTCAAAGTAACCGTGTGTAAGCAAACTATGAGCTTATTGAATGAGTGGGAGGGTCGCCCGGTAGGAATATATTTGGCAAAATGACCGAGAGTCAATGACCAGTAACTCACTCAATAAACATGTTACTATACCACCTTTATTGAGCTTGATTTTGTTCGAAAGTTGTGAAAATTTATTGACGAATGTTCTGAATTGTACGCGCTAAATGCTCTCTCCTCCGCAGAGGCTCATGTATGGGAGAATCGGCTAAACGAAGTGAGTGCAGGCGCGAGAAACCTGGAAAGAGCGACGGCGGGAGCCTCTGCCAGATACCACACCCAATATGGCCGCCATCGGGGGAGGCAACTTTTTATCAGTGTTCCTCGCCGGGGGTACGGTGGTGTATGTATAACTGCCGTATGTCAGTAAAATGGCGGCTGCATCAGAATCTGTTCGGAAGTTTATACGCGATGTACAAGTAGAGAACTAAAACTTTAAATGCATGGAAATCTGAATATGTTTTGTTGTGTTCTGACGGGTTGATCTACAGAATTCAACATTCTCGAGACCCGCCATGTGGCGATCAAGAAATTCAGGAAGCAAAGGATTCCCCGGCGACTGAAACTCTCAACAACCTATTAATTCTGTCCCAAAAGAAAAGAGAACAAGTAAGCTTAGTTTTCCGGCTATGAAATGTGTTTTATTAATCTCTACGTGTTTAAAACGTCGAGTGCAAAACTTGCGATTCAAACCAAAGCTGTAAGCTCATTAAGTTAAACTAAATGCAACCAGCAGGAATTTTAAGACCAAAAACACGAAATACAAGAAGAACATTTACCGTCAAGAGACATCTCTTGGAGCGAAAAGTCAAGCTCTTCCGCCATTGTTTCCAAAGAATAACACACTTGCAAGACCACCCCCCACGGGTTTCAGGAGGGACTTCGCGATCGATTCGGAGACCAACATTTTGGCTTTGTTTTAGTAAATATGAAACCTCGTCTTAAAATAACGATTGCTAACTGTAGCAACATACCTAGCGCTGATTTTTGCCAAGTTTCAAGCTGTCAAATTTAGCGAGGGCTGAGAAATCGTCCAATGTACAAGAAAACGACAAAGATGTACAAGAAAACGACACAAATCTGGCACAGGCTCGCCGCTTCGTTGATCCGTCAGTTACTTGCGCCTGCACACACCACGTTCAGCGGATTTCTCCTAAAACCCCATTGAGCCTCTGCGGAGGAGAGAGCGCTAAATGTGGACGGCTTTTCCGGACCGGTTCACGTCAACCCGTCCCGCCCTAGTCGCACGTCATTTCGCGGTATTGTTTTATATAGGATTGCATCAGCGGAGTACGGTACTGTGGTACGATAAAAATATTTAAGTAAAGCGGTTAAGTCCGTTAAATTGCAATCACGGCACGAATGATGGTGGCTGCCAAGTTATAAATCGAGCTCATACCTTCTGTTCCGGGTGATTGCCACGATTTTGAGGTGTAGCCACCGCAGATGTATTCTCCACTTTTGATCACCACAAGGGTAGCACCTTTGTTATCACAGCAGCGATGGAAGTCAGCAGGCGTTTTACCATCGGTGGTAGCTCGGTACAGCAGAGAAACAAGTAGGGTTAGGCGGCAAACCACGAAATAAGAGTAGAATAGTGGTTTTCATTCTTTATTATCACTGAAGAGAATTCGACTGAAGACTTTGTTACTTCCAGTTGGTCGATGATCCCTTTAACTTGAAAAAACTTGGCCTCTGCAAGCAGTTCTTTTTTCATTGCTCTGTCATCTGGGCAAAGAAGCTCACCATCGCGGAGATAGTTCAAGATGTACCTTAAAAGCAAGAAAAAAAACTATCAGATTAAATCATGAAAAATAATCAAATTAATTTAACCACTCATTTGTAAGCTACTGGCAGCCCCATTTTTGAAACTTTTAATTGGTTATGCACAGAGCTTAAGATTGCGATAATTTGTACGGTATTATTCTTTTTCTTTCACTTACTTCCTAGGAGCTGTAGGCGATGGCGATGTTTGGGTTGTAACGCATCGCTTTTCTCCGATGCGTGACGACCCAAAAATTAAAACAAGTCACGCGATTAATAAGATAAGTCACGCGATGGATAAAACTCGAATAAACGAATAATACTCAATTAATTATTCCAATACAGATTCGCGTAGAAAAGAAGATGAAATGATAAAAACATAATGTTCTACAGGTTCTAGATTCAAAGTGAGTGTGTACATGTGTTGAAATGCAAATTTTCATACCTGAACCGTTCTGCATCGCGGTCAATAAAATATGCGCCATCATCCTCGTCCGCTTTTAACTCGAACCTTCCAGAAAACATCGCACATAGCATGGAATCCGGGTCCTTGCGCAGAGTATCCAGTGTGGTTTTATATATCTTACCGCCGACATTTAACTTGATCGAGCTCGCGAAGTGGACATCCTTCAATGTTTTTGTGATTTCTTCAATAGCTTCTTTCTCTTGTCTTGCATTGTTAAGATCTTGCTTCAGTAAATCGCGAGCTTCAGTCATAAGCTTCTGTGCATCGGATAATTTGGCGCTGGCCAACTCAAATAAGCTCAGATCTTGTTCCTGTTTAGCAGCCATTTCAGTGATAGTCAGTGATGTTACCAAAATTTACTTCCGGCTTCGCAAAAGTGAAAGTAATTGAGCCACGTTACTCTTAACTAGCGGTCAGCTTTTCGGAGCGGTTAGGTACTTCATGCATTGGGTCACATATTGTACCGCATACACTTGTCCACTATCTCAGTTTCACTTGGCTTCGGTCCGAGTTGCTTTTTGGCAAAGGACTCCATCTCGTAGCCGTTCGTGGTTTTTTCCGCGCAAAATATAGCGTGAAATATAGTTTGATGATAGGAATCCTATGTGAAAAGCCGCGGACTTTAACGCCCTATCCAGATAAACAAATGAATGAAAAATTAAAACGCGGTTTCACGCTTCCTAGTACGTCTGCATTCCTCTACTTACCATCAAATCTCTAAAAATCTTCTTGACAATTAAATTTTACGAACTGAAATTATTTGTTATCGAATTCTCCTACAAACGTTTTGAGTTTTGATCTCTGCCATGTTTTCACCCTCAGTTTAAAATGGCGTAAAATATCTCATCTTACTTTCTGGTAATTGTATAAGTTGCTTCTTTTCCGTTTTTGACCAGATGGGAATTTTTCTTAGTTCCACCTACCGGTTATTTTTAGCACATTTTTTAGTTTAGCGTTTGATTTTTACAGCAACTCCGACAGTACTACTGTACTGGATTACTTTTATATCGATTAAACACAACCGCCGGGGTCTATATTGCTTAAAATGGCTCGAGCACAGCGCAAAAATCGCTTAAGGCGGGGGTACACGTGAATTTCAATGAAATCTTAAGAGGTTTAAAGAAGGGATAGAAGGAAAAATAATAATTTTTAGAACACCAACAGGCAGTTGATACCCACGCGGGTGCTCTTGCGTGGTTATCAACTGTCTGTCAATTGTCAATCTACTAATTTTTAAATTCTAATTCTAATTTTAAAACTACATCAAATCTCAATATTTCTTATATTTCCCTAAATTTTACAAATCCTTTGAGAAAAACTATTTCCTCCTAAATATACCGAAAAATCACCCAAAAATTTACAAAACACCCCATAACATAGATTAATGAGATGAGCAGAGAGTTTTTTGATTGCTTGAAACGCGAACGAGATATTTCCATTAAACCCATGTTAAGTGTGACGGAAAAAGGGCATTCATGTGTACCCCCGCCTTAAAAGTTTTTGTTTAGTTCACCAACAATGGGCAAAAAAAATAAAACAATTAAAATGTCCCTTCCTTTCTTGAGTTTTTGTTGTTGCATAATGAACGAAAATGTTTTCCATTTTATAACCATACATTACCTCCTCCATAGTTCAAGGGCTCATATCTTCACTGTAGACCGCTGCAAAGAAGACATTCCTCTCACAAAATTGTTGCGCGGTCAACCTCGATCCCAGTGTTTTCACGGCATTGCTTTGGCAGGAAGAGTGTGTCCGCCATCTTGGATTTATCCGCCAGAGGATATGAGGCCAGAGGTGTGGCGCGATAAATTCTCGCCGCGAGTGAAGTTCGCGCGTGTCGCGGGCCCTCCGGCCTCCACCGCACTCTCTAGCTCTCCACGGAGGCGGCTTGTACATGAATGAGCTCATGCAAAAAATAGGGACTAAATTTGCAGGTCTACCTTCACTGATACTTTTCAAACTGAATTTATTTTTCTTCCAAGATTTGAAGTGATGTTTTTGTATTTTGGCGGTCCAGAGGGCAAATAGGTAGCGTACGTATGTTTCAGCGAAACATTTTGGGATCAGAGGATACATTCAACTTCTAAAGAAACTGATGTGCACCGTCTGCGGGCAGCTGAAAACATTTACATGCACTAGTTAAAAGCAGCTGACGTAGCCTGCGTAGCAGTCGTTTCCTTTCTGAGTGCCTGGGAGGCGCGCAAAAGCGCGAAGGCGAAAAGAGCGGGGGAAAAGCGGGAGGGGGGAGGGGTGAGGCATGCAAGGAAACGCCAATCAAAATGCTCCATTGCTTCCCGTTCATGGACGATAGAGGTTCGGACAAAATGTCTGGGATTCGTGGCAGGCGTTTCCTTGCCTGCCCCACCCCTCCCACCTCCCGCTTTTTTTTTCGCTCTTTTCGTCTTCGCGCTTTCGTGCGCCTCCCACGCTCTCGGAAAGGAAACGACTGCTACGCAGGCTACAGCTGACGTATCGAGCGAAGTCCAAATTTGATCAAATCAGGGGATTGTGGGATGTGTTCCGTGTTTTTAATAATATTGAGTCTTCAAGAGAACTATCACAATACTGCCGAGATAAAACTATTAAACGTTTTTTCTTTAATTAATAAATATTCTACACAACCATACTGGGAAAACCGTTCAAGCTGGTTTACATTCAATTATACTCTATCCAGATATCAAGATACACGAACCATCGAGACCCATCACGGCTAAAAAGTGCAAAGGCTGAGAACATATGTTCAACCCTGATAATCAAGAACAAAAGTTCATAAAACTGCGTGGTACTAGGGACCTTCAGATCGCGGTACGCGGGTACGAGAACGAGTACGACTTCTTAAACCTATTGCTCATCCTCAAGATCGCCATGTGTCTCGCTAATCTCGCTCCCAGAACCTATACTTCTACTAGTCAGTGACAGAGAATAGTAAGGGCTCTGGGAACAAGATTGTTTTGAAAGTAGAAAGTCGTACTCGTACTCTACCTCAATCTGAAGGTCGCTTATAGCTACTGAAATTAAAAGGTAGTAAAGTGCCAAAAAATTACAACTGACCAAACTTTTCGGGCTTTACATTGCTCGATGAAAAATGACGCGTGACGCGTGAAAAATCATGCTTTGTAATTTGTTTACCCCCCCCCCCCCCCCCCCCCCCCCCCCCCCTCCGGAGGAAAGTCCAAGAATCAAACCAACCTTGTAAATATTGAACTGCAGGGCTATAACGTTAACGTAGATTATTATTTCACTACAGTGATTATGAACAGATTATAATGATCTATAAAACATGCAGTTTTTTGTTAATTTTAAGCAACGTCGAGATTCTAAAGTATTTCTAAAAGTTAACTTTAAATACTTCCAGTTCACTAATCTCAAATGAGTTTTTGCCGCAGAAAAACGTATTGCTATTAACAGTTTCAGGACACGTAAAGCCATTACCTAGAGAAAGAGAACCTGAAGCGCTAATGCAGCTACTCCACACGTAAAGGTCGAAGAAGTCTTTGGTGCCAAAGCTTGGTCCGAAATTACTCAAACACAGTATACTTGCACCTGGTTTTGAAGGCAGCTTCATTGGTTCAGTTCCAGAAGGATTAACCAGTGTGAACAGGAACGATTGGCTGTCTGCTATGGCTTTAGTACCAATAGCTGAGTAAAGAAAACAAATACAAGTGGAATAAGTATTCCATCAAAGGATGATCTGTGTGAAAAAAAATTGCATCGGTTTATTTAGATACTCTTAGGTTTTTGGAAAGCCTACACAATTTCGTTCGATCGTTTTGTGTGATTTTTGTGTTACTGATCTAAGCATACTATGAGCTTATTGACTGAGTGGGAGGTTCGCCACAGGAAAATATTTGGCAAAATGACCGATAGCCAAATATTTTCCCGTCCAGCACGACTTAACTCAGGAGTCAATTGAGCTTGATTTTGTTGGAAAGTTGTCCGGAATTAGTCGCGCTAAATGTGGACGGCTTTTTCCGGACCGGTTCATGTCAACCCGTCCCGCCCTAGTCGCACGTCAGTTCACGGTATTGTTTTATCTAGGATTGCATCAGCGGGGCCCGGTACTGTGGTACGATAAAAATATAAAAGTAAAGCGGTTAAGCCCATTAAATTGCAATCACGGCACGAATGATGGTGGCGGCCAAGTTATAAATCGAGCTGTCATACCTGATTCCCACGATTTTGAGGTGTAGCCACCAAGATGTATTCTCCACTTTTGATCACCACAAGAGTAGGACCTTTGTTATCACAGCAACGATGGAAGTCAGCAGCTGATTTGCCATCGGTTGAAGCTCGAAACAGTAGCAGAGAACAGGTAGCGTTAGGCGGCAACCACGACATAAGAGTAGAATAATGGTTTTCATTCTTTATTATCACTGAAGAGAATTCAACTGAAGACTTTGTTCCTTCCAGTTGGTCGATAATCCCTTGAACTTGATAAAACGTGGCCTCTGCAAGAAGTTCTTTCTTAATTCTATCATCTGGGCAAAGAAGCTCACCATTGCGGAGATAGTTCAAGATGTACCTTGACGCCCAAAGAAAAAAATCATGTGAATAATAAATGAACCAGTCGACAATGAACAACCCTGACTCTACTGGAGGATGGGGAAGACATGAATTTTCAGTGTTATTATATAGAAGCTATCAGCCTTCTATATCGATTCTATATGCTCCACGTCTACTTCGGAGTGTACCCTCAGATGTATCTCGGAAGGGGGGTTACGTTATTATATGGATATTTGTTTGCACCTCCCAGTTCCCCTTGTCTCGCAGTATTTGTGTCCTGAAACCAATGACTGAATGAATGATGTACCTCATATGTATGTGCTGTCCTTTGAGGCACTTTCTCCTGAAACCCTGGGGGCACTCAACAAAGTTTTATACGGGAGGCTCCGCCCCAAGGTCCAAACCCTTTCATATACCATTTTTGACAGAAAAGGTAACCCTTTCATATACCTTCCATAGAAAATGGTACCCCTTTCGCATACCTACAGTTGAAACACTGCATCCCTTTTATGACTTTTACTAAACTTTTCGCTTGAGTAGCCCCTTAAAATATTGGATGACTGAATCAGCCGTTAGGTGCATCAGTTCGAGATATTTTGAACCTAAATGACAGTTTTCCCGGCCCTACCCTTTTCTATACTTCAACTCGTGAAATCCCTACCCTTTTATATACCTCCAGCCTGAAAAGCTAACCTCTTTTGGGCGGAGCCTCCCCGTATAGTCCATTATAGGGAGTAACCCCCACCCCCCCCCCCCCTCCCCCCACCCCACCACCCACAGGGCCTGAAACCCGGATAGAGCAGGCTGACGACCCAAAGCCATTAAAATTTATTCACGTTCCGAAAGTCACGCGATGACTAACAGTCGTATAGTATTTAAACGAGAAGGATGCTCAAATGAATTTATCGAACATAGCTTCGCACAAAAGAGAAGAGACATTGATAAAGTGAAAACTTCACATGCTTTCGAAGGTTCAAAGTGATTGTGTATTAAGATACGTACCGGAAGAGTTTCCATCGCGGTCAATAAAATATGCGCCATCATCCTCGTTCGCTTTTAACTCGAATCTTCCAGAAAACATCGCACATAGCATGGAATCCGGGTCCTTGCGCAGAGTATCCAGTGTGGTTTGATATATCTTACCGCCGACATTCAACTTGATCGAGCTGGCGAAGTGGACATCCTTCAATGTTTTTGTGATTTCTTCAATAGCTTCTTTTTCTTGTCTTGCATTGCTAAGATCTTGCTTCAGTAAATCGCGAGCTTCAGTCATAAGCTTCTGTGCATCGGATAATTTGGCGCTGGCCAACTCAAATAAGCTCAGATCTCGTTCCTGTTTAGCAGCCATTTCAGATTTACTTCCGGCTTCGCAAAAGTGAAAGTAAATGAGCCGCGTTACTCCTAACTAGCGGTCCGCTTTTCCGAGCGGTTAGGTACTTCATGCATTGGGTCACATATTGTACCGTACACTTGTCCACAGTGCGTTCCCTCTTGGAAAACGACTCCATCTCGTAAATCAAACTCATTTTCATACGATGGATCTTATTTGAAACAGAGGTAAAATACAAATCGAAACTATTCAGCGAGCTGAAAACCTATAAACTTCACGGATGCCGCACATGCTAAAAGTTTGAAGTTCGTCGTTAGTAGTCTGTCCTCAATCAATCTCCAATCAATCGTTTCCCATGTTCCTGTTAGAAAGCCTGGTTATCGTATATGCCGCTGGATAGTCTGAGGACATGTATTTGCCGTCACGGCTGGTGACGCTGGTTGTTTAACTTCACAGGCACGCCTTGGGTCATTAATGTATGCTGGCGGTAAGAAAATGTTAAATGTGAACACCGTCTGCGATATAGATGGAGCAATCAGGGCGGAGAGGGCATCGCAGATCTACCAACGGCATATGCGAACCAGGGGACGGGGGGCGCTGGAGAGCATCCGCCCTCTGCTTTTTGTGGAGAATTATAAATGTAACATCCGATGGGCCAACCCACCTCCCCTCCCCCTCTTAGAAAAAGCCAATCTTTAACCCCCCCCCCCCCTAGAGCATATCTAAATCCACCACTGCAAATAATAAGTAATTTTTAAAAGTAGATCAAAAGGAAAAAAAGTGTGATGACCTTAGGCCATACAAAACTTAAAACGCGGCTTCACGCTTCCTGGTACATCTGTATTCCCGGCTCTACATCAATGAAATCTCTAAAAAAACAACTTCTTAAAAATCAAATTTTACGAAACTGAAATTCTTATTTTTCATCGAATTTTCCTACAAACATTTTTAGTTTTGATCTCTGCCATGATTTTTACCAGATGGGAATTTTTTTAGAACAACAATTGGACTGAGTCATTGGGCATTTTCCACTTTCGTTTTAGTTCGTCCTACCGGTTTTTTTTAGCACATTTTCTATTTTTAGCGTTTGATTTTAACAGCAATACAGCACTACTGTACTAGATTTTATATCGATTAAACACAGCCGTCGCGTTCTATATTGCTTAAGAGGCAGTCTCTGTAAAAGCGGTCCACTGATTTCGGTTCGGAAAATCAATTTCCTTTAAACTTTGCCCATGAATCTATCTTAATCTAAAAGTAAATGAAACGACCTTAGTTTTTGCAAATATCTCCAAAAGAAAATTTTATGGCCCAAAATCGCTTGAACCGTAAACGGCCAATTTTTTAGCAATGGCGAGAAGCAAAAATAGCAAATATTGGCGCGCTCAAACGCATCAAAATGCTCAAATAACAGAGCCTTTTTTACATCCCTGGATTAAATTGGTCCTTTATCAATGTAGAGCATACAATTTGGGGTCGTTTTAAATACATTTACAATAAGAAAATATTTTTTGTTTGAAACCTACTTCGCCATTACCGCCAACGGCTCAAAAATGCACATTTTCAACGCGGCATTGCGCAAAAGTCCCACTTCTTCCACGCAATATTTCTATGCAGATCGACTAAAATGAAGTCAAAGAGCAAGGAAATATAAAAATATGTTGTGGTTTAAGCGAAATTTGAGCACAGCCGATCGACAAATTTAGTACTTTTTCGAAAATCTCTGTGTCCATTGCAAGAAGAAAGGCCTTCATACAAAACGAATTTAGTATAAATACCACAATAATTCTCTAGTATTTTGAGTCTGCAAGACTTCTAAATATAATTCAACACGATAAAACATAATTTAGGTAACAAAATACTTGGGAGCTGGTCCGGAATAAGTACTGCCGCCTACCTGAGCGAAAACCGCTCACTTTCACTTGCAGCTCTTAATTAGCCCGCGGCCGGTCCTGTTGAGCTATTCCCCTACTCAAAAATATAGCTTCAATAAAAGTGAGACTGAAGATAAGAACCAGAAGTATAAAATATAATTCAATATGTACATATTTAAACTGATTTCTTTTAAAATAATTAAGGAGAGTACTTTATAGAATGAATAAACTGCAAACAAATTAGCCGTGTGTTTAATTTATTCCGCATTCCTTTCTGGACCTTTCTGGCTTTGATAAACTATAATTTCCTAAAACAAATCAGGCCAAATGTGAAAGATTACTGCTAACTCACAGTCAATAAACCAAATGATTTAGTTCCATAAATAAAATTAGAAACAACGAAAGAAAGTGGACAAAACATCGCTAGAAATCGCATGAAAAGTATGTCACGCAATCCAATACGACACATTCCAAGTATATGCGCCAAGTCAAGATCTCTTTGAAAACAATGTTTCCTAAATGTAATATAATTGATTGAGATTGAGGAAGTCCAGGGTACATATAACTTATGTACATTTTTGTTCTCCAAGTGGTGTAATGTTGTCGTTTGAACCGATTATACACGTGACCAGCCATGTCGTTTTTTTAAGTCTTACACTTTCTTGTCTTTATAATGGTCCTCTTCCCGTGCATCTAATTCAAATGCTTCTAAATCTAAAATTTATTTTAATAGAACGGAAAAACATACTTAATTTAGATGATAAACTCGAAACCTAATAAGCAACTCATTTGGTCTTGCTAAAAAAAATAAAAACCAGATCGAAAGGAAAACTAAGTGAGAGCAAGAGAGGATGTAATTTTTTGAAATTTCAGTCCATAGCTGAGCTGTGTTTTAGCTAACTGATTGGTCAGTTCGAGATGTCGGAGGAAATAAAATTAAATAAATAAAAAACTTTCACAGGCATGGCGCGAAACTATTATTAATAGATTTCAAAACAATTATCATGGACACAAGGAATCCTGGACAAGTTTTATTTGATTGCGTGAACGAACAGCAAGTTCCCCTTACCATGTTTTCTTTCGCAAGTTTCATTTTCTTGAATGTGTAACTGGACTAATAATAAAAGTTAGTTTTCTTCGATTGTCACAGCGGAATATCCTCCTTGCCAGTTCGGGTTACTAAACTACATATTAATTGATTAGTATATGTACTAGGACTACGAACTGTCCAATTTGGGAAATAATTGGATGATAAAAATTTCGAGGACTGCTAAATTGGACGAGGCCGTAGGCCGGGTCCAATTTAGCAGTCAGTTATTTCCCGCAAAATTGGACAGTTCATAGACGTATTACGTGTTAATTATATTGTGCACGGGAACTTGTGCTATCCAATTTGGGAAATAATTGGATAGTTTCTTGAATAGGATTTTACACTAGGCAATATAATTACGTAACAAATAGGCGCGCGAGCAACCAATCAGAAAACGAGAATTTGTTATTGATACGATTATATTTCGAATTGTACTCCAGTCGGTCCAATTAACCATTACTTATTCACTTATCTGGCTTTCCGAATCTTTCTTAGCAATGCAGAACAGGCGGTTTTTCAGGCTTCTCGGTGCCAGCGCGAGGCGAGTACATACCTGGACATATCTCGTGCTTCTACGAGAACCATTTTTTTTTAATACTTTATTTATTTAAAACACAAACAAGTTACATATACTAAAAACTAGTTTGTCGATCTACGTACAATAATTAATTTACATTCTAATACATTCGCCTACAAATTACATTACTTTACATTACATTGCAAAAAAAGCACTGCAGGCTGCTGTCCAATCGGGATAGTCACCACTGTGAAGTTTGATTGTTTTCTTCGCCACTGCTACGCTTGCTGAGGAGTTTTTGTCACCGCGGTGCAAGGGATCGATACAGCGATGGTCTTTACTAAGCACCTGCTCTTGGTACGAATATGCTCGTTTCAGTTCGAGATAAATGACAGGAGTTGAAAAAGGTCTCTAATAAAAATCTCAATGGACCATACTCGGATATACCCCTCAAACTACTCTATACTTTGATGAGTACGATAAAAAGTTTGACACCTGAAAAAAACGTGAAACTCATGCAAAAGTGTTTCAAACTAACATTGACGTAGTGCGCGGCGTTGTTATATCGTCTATTTTTGTTGCTCTCACCTTTCGGGTTTGGGGCCGATTACATGGCGAATTTCAGCCCGGGCTGAAGCCGGTAAGGGGACTGGAATTTTGTTACATGACGAATTTCAGCCCGGGTTGAAATATAAGCCCGGGCGCCAAATTTGAAATTGCGCGGGAATAGTCACCAGAGAATCAACATGGCGTCAAGGATACGACTTGTGAAAATGGGCACATTGCTTCTCTAGATCTCGCAATTTTAGCCTTTTGTTAGAGCTCAATTTTCAACTTTTTGGGATGGTAGCAACCTACCAGATGATGGAACACATACGAAACCTGTTCTTTGGTAACACAAATGTTCGCCAGGAAGAGTTTAATAGCTGCACAGAAAGCCGGAAGAAGACATCTTCAAGCTCGTCGTGTCACCGACGAAAGGTTAAGTCGTTCTGGGTGATAAATGGACGCACAGACCAATGATGGCAAAATATGATAGGGGCAGATGTTCCAGAATGGTGTTTATTGCCTTTATTCCACTGAGAACATGTTCTCCTTCGCAGCCGCCATCTTGGTTTTTTCTAAAAACACAATCACTGCCCATGCCCAAGTTCACTGAAATTCCATTCCGATTACATTATTACTAGGCATCCTAGGCCGTTTGACTGGGCTGAGAAATTCCAGCCCGGGCAGAAATTCGCCATGTAATCGACTCCTTCTAAAATTAGGTCATTGAGCGTGTTCTTCCAAAAAACATTTTAAATTTTAATTGCGCACGGGAAGTGGTTAGAAGACCAGAAAGAACTACATAATCAAACTTTAAAAAAAATGGATGGCTTCTTACACCGCTTCTCCATGAATAATTGGAACAAAGAAAACAATAAACCAGTTTGAAAGAGAAAACCTTTAAGTATGTTTATATAGGTAATTCAAAGAAATCTTCAGTTGGCGCATACTTGGATGTGTCATCTTGGATTGCGTGACATAACTTTTATTTGAACTGTATAAAAGAGTTACCGATCGATGACGTTGACGTCCACTTTCTTGTTTTCTTTTTGTGGAACTAAATCATCTGGTTTATCACTATGATTTAGCACAAATCTTTCACATTTGGTGATTTGTTCAGTAGGAAATTAAATCAAAGCCAGAAAGGTCCAGAAAGGAATGCGGAATAAATTAACACACGGCTGAATTTGTTAACAGTTTATTCATCCTAAAATAACTCTTCTTAAATTTGAAAAGAAATCAGTTTTACATATGTACATATAGAAATGTATTTTATAGATCTGGCTCTTATTATTGAAGCTATATTTTTGAGTAGGGGAATCGCTCAACAGGACCGGCCAGGCTAATTAAGAGCTGCAAGTGAAAGTAGCGGTTTTCGCTCAGGTAGGTGGCAGTACTTATTCGACCAGCCGCAAGAATTTTATTACCTAAATTATGTTTTATCGTGTTGAATTCTATTTAGAAGTCTTGCAGACTCACAATACTAGAGAAATATTGTGGTATTTATACTAAATTCGTTTCGTATGAAGGCCTTTCTTCTTGCAATGAACACTGACATTTTCGAAAAAGTACTAAATTTGTCGATCGGCTGTGCTAAAATTTCGCTTAAACCACAACATATTTTTATATTTCCTTGCTCTTTGACTTCATTTTAGTCGATTCTGCATAGATAATATTGTGTGGAAGAAGTGGGACTTTTGCGCAATGCCGCGTTGAAAATGTGCATTTTTGAGCCGTTGGCGGTAATGGCGAAGTAGGTTTCAAACAAAAAATATTTTCTTATTGTAAATGTATTTAAAACGACCCCAAATTGTATGCTCCTACATTGATAAAGGACCCATTTAATCCAGGGATGTAAAAAAGGCTCTGTAATTTGAGCATTTTGAAGCGTTGAGCTCGCCAATATTTGCTATTTTTGCTTCTCGCCATTGCTAAAAAATTGGCCGTTCACAGTTCAAGCGATTTTGGGCCATAAATTTTCTTTTGGAGATATTTGCAAAAACTAAGGTCGTTTCATTTACTTTTAGATTAAGATAGATTCGTGGGCAAAGTTTAAAGGAATTGATTTTCCGAACCTGAAATCAGTGGACCGCTTTTACAGAGACTGCCTCTTAAAATGGCTCGAGCACAGCGCAAAAATCGCTAAAAGCTTTTCTTTTGAGTTTTTGTTGTTGCATAATGAACGAAAAAGGTTTTCCATTTTATAACCATACATTACCTCCTCCAGAGTTTCAAGGGCTCACATCTTCACTGTAAACTGCAAAGAAGACATTCCTTTCACAAAATTGTAGCGCGGTCAACCTAGTTCCCAGTGTTTTCTCGGCGTTGCTTTGACTGAAAGAGAGTGTCCGCCATCTTGGATTTACCCGCCAGAGGATAAGGTGTTGCGCGATAGATTTTCGCGAGTGAAGCTCGCGCGTCTCGCTGGCTCTTTCGCACTCGTCTCTCCAAACCTTCATCGGAGGTGGCTTGTACATGAGCTCACGCAAATTTCAGTCTACCTTCACTGATATTTTACTTTTTAGACAGAAATAATCTTTCTTCCAAGATTTGAAGTGATGTATGAAAAAGGGGTAGGAATGTTAAAGCACTCGCTAAGCGGGGAGATACCAGGAATCTGACTCGTGAAGCTTTTTATTATTCTTCATCTTCTGCAACTGCAACTCTAACTAAAAGGTTTAATGTACAAGCTTAAATGCTAACTGTAGCACGCCTGGGATTCTCGTCAAGAGAGCATCAGGTGGCTAAAAATAAGGTACTCAGACGTAAAACCAAAACGTACCAAGCTAACTAACTAAATCAAACAAAGACTAAAGCCTGGTTTTCACTGGCGACGCAAGCAAGCGCAAGCAACATACGCAGACGCAGTAACGCGTTGATCATCAGTGCCTTTTGTTTACGACAAATCAACGCGTTACTGCGTCACCGTATGTTGTTTGCGCTTGTGCTTTCGTCGCTAGTGAAAACCAGGCTTAACCAATTAAACTAGGAGAATACAAATATTGTTAATCAAGAGTTAACCTTGAATCTAGTCGGTAATATCATGCCAGTCAATCATAAATTCTGTGGGAACTATTGTTAGATGCAAAACCATTGGGAAAAAACAGGAAATCGAATTTGGTGCCAAGATAAGTTAAGATACACGTGGGCCGACCTTGACAACTGGACAAACGGCGGATCAACGCGAGGCAAACTAAAAAGTAACCATTACGTTACGAGTAAATTTAGCTTCATAACAAAGGTAACGCACGTACGCTTCGGGAAACATTTTGGCATCAGAGGATACATTCAACTTCTAAAGAAACTGATGTGCACCGTCTGCGGGCAGCTGAAAACATTTACATGCACTAGTTAAAAGCAGCTGAAGTAGCCTGCGTAAGTCCAAATTTGATCAAATCATTGGATTGTGCCTGATGTGTTCCTTGTTTTTAATAATATTAAGTTTCCAAGAGAACTATCACAATACTGCCGAGATAAAAGTGCTAAACGTTTTTTCTTTAATGAAAAAAAAATCCTACATAAAAAAATATCCTACATAACAGTACTGGGAAAACCGTTCAAGGCTTACATTCAATTATACTCTATCCAGATATCAAGATACACGAACCATCGAGACCCATCACGGCTAAAAAGTACAAAGGCTGAGAACATATGTTCAACCCTGATAATCAAGAACAAAAGTTCACAAAACTGCGTGGTACTAGGGACCTTCAGATCGCGGTACGGGTACGAGAACGAGTACGACTTCTTAAACCTATTGCGCATCCTAAAGATCGTCACGTGTCTCGCTAATCTCGTTCCCAGGCCCTACACTTCTTCTAATCAGTGACAGGGAAGAGCGAGAGCTCTGGGAACAAGATTGTTTTGGAAGTAGAAAGTCGTACTCGTACTCTACCTCAATCTGAAGGTCGCGTATAGCTACTGTACTGAAATTAAAAGGTAGTAAAAGTGCCAAAAAAATTACAACTAACCAAAACTTTTCGGGCTTTGCATTGCTCGATGAAAAATGATGCGTGACGGCGTGAAAAATCACGCTTTGTAATTTGTTTATTCCCCCCCCCCCCCCCCCCCCCCCCTCGGGAGGAAAGTCCAAGAATCAAAACCATGGTAGTTCCTACAAAATTGGCCATGTTTATAGTCCTTTAACATAATCACTAACCGTGTAAATATTGAACTGCAGGGCTATATCGTTAACATCATCGATTAATATTTCACTACAGTGATTATGAACAGATTATAATGATCTATAAAACATGCAGTTTTTTGTTAATTTTAAGCAAACGTCGAGATGTCTAAGTATTTCTAAAAGTTAACTTTAAATACTTCCAGTTCACTAATCTGAAATGGGCTTTTGCCGCAGAAAAACGTTTTTCTATCAACATTTCCAGGACACGTAAAGCCATTACCTAGCTCAAGTTCACCTGAAACGCTATGGTACTCAACACGAAAAGGTCGAAGAAGTCTCTGGTGCCAAAGCGTGGTCCTAAATCACTCAAACACAGTATACCTGCACCTGGTCTTGAAGTAGCTTCATTGGATCAGTTTCCAGAAGGATTAACCAGTGTAAACAGGAAGGATTGGCTGTCTGCTCGTATGACTTTAACATCAATACATGAGTAAAGAAAACAAATACAAGTGGAATAAGTATTCCATCAAAGGATGATCTGCGTGAAAAAAATTGCATCGGTTTATTTAGACACTCTTAGGTTTTTGGAAAGCTACACAATTTCGTTCGATCGTTTTGTGTGATTTTGTTTTACTGATCTAAGCATACTATGAGCTTATTGACTGAGTGGGAGGTTCGCACAGGAAAATATTTGGCAAAAATGACGGAGAGCCAAATATTTTCCCGTCCAGCACGACTTACTCAGTCACGCATTTTATCATTGAGCTTGATTTTGTTGGAAAGTTGTGTCCGAAATTACGCGCGCTAAATGTGGACGGCTTTTTCCGGACCGGTTCACGTCAACCCGTCCAGCCCTAGTCGCACGTCAGTTCATCACGGTATTGTTTTATGTCGGATTGCATCAGCGGGACCCGGTCAGCTGTGGTACGATAAAAATATAAAAATAAGCGGTTAAGTGCGTTAAATTGCAATCACGGCACGAATGATGGACTGGCTGCCAAGTTATAAATCGAGCTCATACCTGTTGGACCTGATGATTCCCACGATTTTTGAGGTGTAGCCACCGCAGATGTATTCTCCACTTTTGATCAACACAAGAGTAGGACCTTTGTTATCACAGAAGCGATGGAAGTCATCAGGCGTTTTACCATCGGTGGAAGCTCGGAACAGCAGAGAACAGGTAGCGTTAGGCGGCAACCACGACATAAGAGTAGAATAGTGGTTTTCATTCTTTATTATCACTGAAGAGAATTCATATGAACACTTTGTTCCTTCCAGTTGGTCGATGGATCCCTTGAACTTGAAAAAACTTGGCCTCTGCAAGCAGTTCTTTCTTAATTCTGTCATCTGGGCAAAGAAGCTCACCATTGCGGAGATAGTTTCAAGATGTACCTTAAAAGAAAGAAAAAAGCTATCAGATCAAATCACGAAAAAGGATTAAAATTAGCCACTCATTTGTAAGCTACTGGCAGGCGTACCCGGAAGAATGCAGGAAACATTGATTTTCACTTGTCACAGAACATTTCTAACACTCTCTCTGTCAAAAGTAGCTCAGATGAAGCCCTAATGTTATTCTTGATGAGAACGAAATTCTGTGACGATTGAGAAGAACATCGATTTCATTTTTGAAACTTTTATTTGAGGCGCCTCGCGTCGCGTCTTCTCGCGGGAGGTGATTTCCACGCGCTCCCCCGCTCGAATGAGGGCTACGCGATTGATAAAATAAGTCACGCGATGGATAAAATAAGTCACGCGAAGGATAAAATAAGTCACGCGATGGATAAAATATGTCACGCGATGAATAAAAGTCGTAATATTAAACCTGGCTTACTCCCGAGAAGACGGCTGAAATTCAGGGTAGAGTAAACGAAGAATACTAAATTAATTATTCCAATACAGCTTCGCGTAGAAAAGATAATGAAATGATAAACCTATAAACGGTTGTAGGTTCAAAGTGAGTGTGTACATGTGTTGAAATGCAATTTTAATACCCCGTCATACCTGAACAGTTCTGCATCGCGGTCAATAAAATATGCGCCATCATCTTCGTCCGCTTTTAACTCGAACCTTCCAGAAAACATCGCACATAGCATGGAATCCGGGTCCTTACGCAGAGTATCCAGTGTGGTTTTATATATCTTACCGCCGACATTCAACTTGATCGAGCTGGCGAAGTGGACATTCTTCAATGTTTTTGTGATTTCTTCAATAGCTTCTTTTCTCTTGTACCTTGCATTGCTAAGATCTCGCTTCAGTAAATCGCGAGTCTTCAGTCATAAGCTTCTGTGCATCGGATAATTTGGGCGCTGGCCAACTCAAATAAGCTCAGATCTTGTTCCTGTTTAGCAGCCATTTCAGATTTTTTCGCGACCTTCCCGTCGCGCGTGACACGCGCTCCACGCTCGCCTCGCGCTCGCCTAAACACGCAAAAAAAATAACGCCTGTTTCAGCTTTTCCGAGAGGTTAGGTACTTCATGTATTGGGTCACATATTGTACCGTACACTTGTCCACAGTGCGTTCCCTTTTGGAAATGACTCCATCTTGTAAATCAAACTCATTTTCATACGATGGATCTTATTTGAAACAGAGGTAAAATACAAATCGAAACTATTCCAGCGAGCTGAAAACCTATAAACTTTCACGGATGCCGCACATGCTAAAAGTTTGAAGTTCGTCGTTAGTTATCTGTCTCATCAATCTCCAATCAATCGTTTCCCATGTTCCTGTTAGTAAAGCCTGGTTATCGTATATGCCTCTGCGATAGTCTGAGGACATGTATGTGCCGTCACGGCTGGTGACGCTGGTTGTTTAACTTCACAGGCACGCCTTGGGTCCTTAAGGTTTGCTTGCGGTAAAAACATGTTAAATGTGAACACCGTCCGCGACGGAAGCAATCAGGCCGGCGAGGGCATACCCATAATCGCCAGATCTACAACGCAGGAGCCCATCACTAGGAGCGAGCAACTGGACGGATTCGTGTCAGCCGCGTTTTTACAGACCAGGTTATTTTTAGATTCCTTTTCCCGCAAACTCCTATTCAAACAAGCCAATCAAAAGTTGTGATGTAATGAATGACGTGTCCATATTTCTCAATCGACAAGGAGATCTATATTTTTTCCCGGAAAAAGGAGTCTAAAAATAACCCAGTCTGTAAAAATGCTGTGACATAGACGGAGTATGGGAGATGGACGCTCCTAGTGATTGCTCCTGACCAACGGCATATCAGAACCAGGGGAGGGGGGGAGCGCTGGAGCATCCGCCCTCTGATTTTTGTGGAGAATTAGAAATGTAACATCCGATGGGCCAACCCCCCCTCCCTTTTAACCCCCCCCTCCCCCCCCCCCCCCCCACCCACTCTGCCATGATTTTTATCGGAATGGGAATTTTTTAGAACAACAATTGGACTGAGTCATAATGGCCCATTTTCCACTTTTGTCTTAGTTCCCCGTACCGGTTATTTTTCGCCCATTTTCTATTTTAGCGTTTGATTTTAACAGCAATACAGTACATTGTACTAGATTACTTTTATATAGATTACACAACCGTCGGGGTCAATATTGCTTAAAATGGCTCGAGCACAGCGCAAAAATCGCTAAAAGCTTTTCTTTTGAGTTTTGTTGCTGCATGATTAACGAAAAAATATTTTCCATTTTATAACCATACATTACCTCCTCCAGAGTTCAAAGGCTCATACCTTCACTCTCACAAAATTGTAGCGTAATCAACCTCGTTCCCAGTGTTTTCTCGGCGTTACTTTGGGTGACAGAGTGTGTCCGCCATTTTGGATTTACCCACCATAGGATAAGGTGTGGCGCGATAGATTTTCGCGAGTGAAGTTCGCGCGTGTCGCGGGCCCTCCGGCCTCCACCGCACTCTCTAGCTCTCCTCCGAGGCGGCTTGTACATGTACATGAATGAGCTCACGCAAACAAATAGGGACTAAATTTGCAGGTCTACCTTCACTAATACTTTTCAAACTCAATTTATTTTTCTTCCAAGATTTGAAGTGATGTTTTTGTATTTTGGCGGTCCAGAGAGCAAATAGGTAGCGTACGTATGTTTCAGCGAAACATTTTGGCATCAGAGGATACATTCAACTTCTAAAGAAACTGATGTGCACCGACTGGCGGGCAGCTGAAAACATTTACATGCACTAGTTAAAAGCAGCTGACTTAGCCTGCGTAGCAGTCGTTTCCTTCCGAGAGCGTGGGAGGCGGGAGGGGAAAGGGGTAAGGCAGGCAAGGAAATGCCAATCAAAATGCTGCATTGCTTCCAGTTCGTGGACGAACGGGATTCGGACAAGATTTTTGTTTCCTTGCCTACCTCACCCCTCACCCCTCCCGCTTTGTTTTGTTCGCTCTTTTCGTCTTCGCGCTTTCACGCGCCTCCCACGCTCTCGGAAAGGAAACGACTGCTACGCAGGCTACAGCTGACGTATCGAGCGAAGTCCAAATTTGATCCAATCAGGGGATTGTGGGCCATGTGTTCCGTGTTTTTAATAATATTGAGTCTCCAAGAGAACTATCACAATACTGCCGAGATAAAAGTACTAAACGTTTTTCTTTAATAAAAAAATATTCTACACAACCATACTGGGAAAACCGTTCAAGCTGGTTTACATTCAATTATACTCTATCCAGATATCAAGATACACGAACCATCGAGACCCATCACGGCTAAAAAGTGCAAAGGCTGAGAACATATGTTCAACCCTGATAATCAAGAACAAACGTTCATAACACTACGTGGTACTAGGGACCTTCAGATCGCGGTACGGGTACGAGAACGAGTACGACTTCTTAAACCTATTGGGCATCTTCAAGATCGCCATGTGTCACGCTAAATCTCGTTCCCAGACCCTACACTTCTACTAGTCAGTGACAGAGAAGAGTAAGGGCTCTGGAACAAGATTGTTTTGAAAGTAGAAAGACGTACTCATACTCGTACTTGTACCTCATCTGAAGGTCGCTAATAGTTACTAGCGATTCGAAATATTTCTAAAAGTTAACTTTAAATACTTCCAGCTCACTAGTCTCAAATGAGCTTTTGCCGCAGAAAAACGTTTGTTTATTAACGTTTTCAGGACACGTAAAGCAACTACCTAGTTGAAGATAACCTGAAGCGCTACTGCTACTCCATACGTAAAGGTCGTAGTTTTCTTTGTTGCCAAAGCTTGGCCCTATGCTACTCTTACACCGTATACCTGCACCTTGTTTTGAAGGGAGCTTCATCGGTTCAGTTCCAGAAGGATTAACCAGTGTAAACAGGAAGGATTGGCTGTCTGCTATGGGTTTAACAGCAATAGCTGAGTAAAGAAAACAAATAAAGTAGAGTAAGTATTCCATCAAAGGATGATCTGCGTGAAAAAAATTGCATCAGTTTATTTAAACACTCTTAGGTTTTTTGAAAGCCTACACAATTTCGTTCGATCGCTTTGTGTGATTTTGTTTTACTGATCTAAGCATACTATGAGCTTATTGACTGAGTGCGAGGTTCGGACAGGAAAATATTTGCAAAATGACCGAGAGCCAAATATTTTCCCGTCCAGCACGACTTTAAACTTAGTCAAGCATTTTATCATTGAGCTTGATTTTGTTGGAAAGTTGTGAAAATTTCTTGATGAATGTTCTGAATTACGCGCGCTAAATGTGGACGGCTTTTTCCGGACCGGTTCACGTCAACCCGTTCCGCCCTAGCCGCATGTCAGTTCACGGTATTGTTTTACATAGGATTGCATCAGCGGACTGTGGTACGATAAAAATATATGACTAAAGCGGTTAAGTCCGTTAAATTGCAATCACGGCACGAATGATGGACTGGCTGCCAAGTTATAAATCGAGCTCATACCTGATTCCCACGATTTTGAGGTGTAGCCACCAAACATGTATTCTCCACTTTGGATCACCACAAGGGTAGGACCTTTGTTATCACAGCAGCGATGGAAGTCAGCAGGTGTTTTACCATCGGTGGAAGCTCGGAACAACAGAGAACAGGTAGCGTTTAGGCGGCAACCACGACATAAGATTAGAAGAGTGGTTTTCATTCTTTATTATCACTGAAGAGAATTCAACTGAAGACTTTGTTCCTTCCAGTTGGTCGATGATCCCTTGAACTTGATAAAACTTGGCCTCTGTGAGCAGTTCTTTTTTAATTCTGTCATCTGGACAATGGAGCTCACCATTACGGAGATAGTTCAGAATGTACCTTAACGGCCAAAGTAAAGCTCATGTGAATAATAAATGAACCAGTCAATCAGTGTATAAACCCTCAGCACATTGTAAAGACATGGATTTTCAGTGTTGCCATATAAAAGCTTTCAGCCTGCGATCTGTTCCACGTCTAATTCGAAGTGTAGCCTGAGATGTATCTCGGTGGGGGGAAGGGGAGGGTACAGATTGTTTGCCGTTTTAAAAATTGGCGATTATGGTATTTTTTGGGTGGAGGAGCTGAAAAAGTTTTTTTCGGGTTTAAATTTATCATATCGGTATTTGTTTGGATGTTAAAATCATGACTCTTATTTGCACCTCCCAGCACCCCTTGTCACTATTGGTGTCCTGACACCAATGAATGAATGAATGATGTACCTCTTATATGTGTTGTTTTGAAGCACCCAGCACTACATCCGGGGTCGTCATGCATCGCATCACTTTCTCCGTTGCGTGACGACCCAAAGCCATTTAAAATGTATTCATGTTCTGAACATTCAAGTCACGCGATCACGCGATGGCTTACAGTCGTAAAGTATTTAAACGAGAAGGTAGCTCAATGAATTGATCGAACATAGCTTTGCACAGAAGAGAAGAGACATTGATAAAGTGAAAGATACAATGCTGTACGTACCGGAAGAGTTTGGCATCGCGGTCAATAAAATATGCGCCATCATCTTCGTTCGCTTTTAACTCGAACCTTCCAGAAAACATCGCACATAGCATGGAATCCGGGTCCTTGCGCAGAGTATCCAGTGTGGTTTGATATATCTTACCGCCAACGTTTAACTTGATCGAGCTGGCGAAGTGGACATCCTTCAATGTTTTTGTAATTTCTTCGATAGCTTCTTTTTCTTGTCTTGCATTGCTAAGATCTTGCTTCAGTAAATCGCGAGCTTCAGTCATAAGCTTCTGTGCATCGGATAATTTGGCGCTGGCCAACTCAAATAAGCTCAGATCTTGTTCCTGTTTAGCAGCCATCTCAGTGTTGTTACCAAATTTACTTCCGGCTTCGCAAAAGTGAAAGTAAATGAGCCGCGTTACTCCTAACTAGCGGTCAGCTTTTCTGAGCGATTAGGTACTTCATGCATTGGGTCACATATTGTACCGTACACTTATTCACAGTGCTTTACCTTTTGGAAAACAACTCTCCATCTAGCAAATTAAACTCATTTACATTCCATGGAAGGATTTTTCACCCGGTCTTATAATCTTTTCCCTTGTTCCTCTTAGCAAAGCCTGGTTCTCGGTATGCTTTTGGATAGTCTGAGGACATGTATGTGCCGTCATCCCCGATTGTTTAATTTCGCACGCACGCCTTGGGTCCTTGAAGGCATGCTAGCGGTAAAAAAATTTTCAATGTGAACACCGTCTGCGATCAGTACTGATGGAGCAATCAGGGCTTCGAAGATCTACTAACGGCATATGCGAACCAGGGGAAGGGGTGTGAAGCATCCGCCCCTCTGCCAAGTTTTGTGGAGACTTTTGGAATGTATCGAAATGTAAGATCCGATGGGCCGAAATCCCCCCCACCTTCTTCCCCCTCTTATTCAAGTAAGAAACGTCTCCCCCGTACAACATTTTTTAAGCAAGAAAAAGCCCCCCCCCCCCCCCCCCCCCTGAGCACATTCAAATCAACCACTGCAAATAATAAGTATTTTTAAAAGTAGAGCAAAAGGAAAAAAGTTTGATGACCTTAGGCCGCTTACATACAAAACTTACAACGCGGCTTCACGTACACTTCCTGGTATTTTTGCATTCGCGGCTCTACATCCATCAAATCTCTAAAAAAACTTCTTAAAAATCAAATTTTACGAACTGAAATTATTTGTCATCGAATTCTTCTACGTTTTGAGTTTTGATCTCTGCCGTGTTTTCACCCTTTTCAAAATGGTGGAAAAGTATCTAATCTTACTTTCTGGCAATTGTTTAAGTTGCTTCTTTTCTGTTTTTGACCAGATGGGAATGTTTTTAGCTAAGAGATGAAATGTCCATAGCAACAAAAATTGGACTGAGTCATAACGGCCCATTTTCCACTTTCGTTTTAGTTTCTCCTACTGGTTATTTTTAGCACATTTTCTATTTTTAGCGTTTGATTTTAACAGCAATACAGTACTACTGTACTAGATTACTTTTATATCGATTAAACACAACCATCGGGGTCTATATTGCTCAAAATGGCTCGAGGACAGCGCAAAAATCGCTAAAAGCTTTTCTTTTGAGTTTTTGTTGTTGCATAATGAACGAAAAAGGTTTTCCATTTTATAACCATACATTACCTCCTCCAGAGTTCAAGGGCTCATATCTTCACGGTAGACCGCTGCAACGAAGACATTCTCTCCTCTCGCAAAATTGTAGCGCGGTCAGCCTCGTTCCCAGTGTTTTCCCAGCGCTGATTTGGCTGAGAATGTGTCCGCCATCTTGGATTTATCCGCCAGAGGATATGAGGCCAGAGGTGTGGCGCGATAAATTCTCGCCGCGAGTGAAGTTCGCGCGTGTCGCGGGCCCTCCGGCCTCCACCGCACTCTCTAGCTCTCCTCGGAGGCAGCTTCTACACATGAATGAGCTCACGCAAAAAATAGGGACTAAATTTATAGATCTACCTTCACTCATACTCTTCAAACTGAATTAATTTTTCTTCCAAGATTTGAAGTGATGTTTTTTGTATTTTGGCGGTCCAGAGGGCAAATAGGTAGCGTACGTATGTTTCAGCGAAACATTTTGGGATCAGAGGATACATTCAACTTCTAAAGAAACTGATCTGCACCGTCTGCGGGCAGCTGAAAACATTTACATGCACTAGTTAAAAGCAGCTGACGTAGCCTGCGTAGCAGTCGTTTTCCTTTCCGAGAGCGTGGGAGGCGGAGGGGTGAGGCAGGCAAGGAAACGCCAATCAAAATGCTCCATTGCTTCCCGTTCGTGGACGAACGGGGTTCGGACAAAATGTCTGGGATTCGCGGCAGGCGTTTCCTTGCCTACCTCACCCCTCCCCCCTCCCGTTTTTTTCGCTCTTTTCGTCTTCGCGCTTTCATGCGCCTCCCACGCTCTCGGAAAGGAAACGACTGCTACGCAGGCTACAGCTGGCGTATCGAGCGAAGTCCAAATTTGATCAAATCAGGGATTGTGGGATGTGTTCCGTGTTTATAATAATATTGAGTCTCCAAGAGAACTATCACAATACTGCCGAGATAAAAGTACTAAACGTTTTTTTCTTTAATAAAAAATATATTCTACACAACCATACTGGGAAAACCGTTCAAGCTGGCTTACATTCAATTATACTCTATCCAGATATCAATATACACGAACCATCGAGACCCATTACGTCTAAAAAGTGCAAAGGCTGAGAACATATGTTCAACCCTGATAATCAAGAGCAAAAGTTCATAAAACTGCGTGGTACTAGGGACCTTCAGATCGCGGTACGGGTACGAGAACGAGTACGACTTCTTAACCCTATTGCGCATCCTCAAGATCGTCATGTGTCACGCTAATCTCGTTCCCAGACCCTACACTTCTACTGGTCAGTGATAAAGAAGAGTAAGGGCTCTGCATGGGAACAAGATTGTTTTGAAAGTAGAAAGTCGTACTCATACTCGTACTTGTACCTCAATCTGAAGGTCGCTAATAGTTACTGAAATTAAAAGGTAGTAAAGTGCCAAAACAATTACAACTGACCAAACTTTTCGGGCTTTGCATTGCCCGATGAAAAATCACGCGTGAAAAATCACGCGTTGTAATTTGTTTACCCCCCCTCCGGAGGAAAGTCCAAGAATCAAACCAATGGTAGTTCCTACAAAATTGTCCATGTTTATAGTCCTTTAACAAAACATAATCACTAACATTGTAAATATTGAACTACAGGGCTATAACGTTAAACGTTGATTAATATTTCACTACAGTGATTATGAACAGATTATAATGATCTATAAAACATGCAGTTTTTTGTTAATTTTAAGCAACGTAGAGATTCGAAGTATTTCTAAAAGTTAACCTTAAATACTTCCAGTTCACTAATATCAAATGGGCTGTTGCCGCAGAAAAACGTATTGCTATTAACATTTTCAGGACACGTAAAGCCATTACCTAGAGAAAGATGACCTGATGTGCTAATGCTATTCCACACGAGAAGGTCGTAGTGTTCTTTGGCGCCAAAGACTGGCCCTGCATTACGCCAACACTGTATACCTGCACCTGGTTTTGAAGTTATCTTGATCGGTTCAGTCCCAGAAGGATTAACCAGTGTAAACAGGAAGGATTGGCTGTCTGCTATGACTTTAACATTAAAAGCTGAGTAAAGAAAACAAATACAAGTGGAAACAAGTATTCCATCAAGGATGATATGCGTGAAAAAAATTGCATCAGTTTATTTAGACAATCTTAGGTTTTGGAAAGCCTACACAATTTCGTTCGATCGTTTTGTGTGATTTTGTTTTACTGATCTAAGCATACTATGAGCTTATTGACTGAGTGGGAGGTTCGGACAGGAAAATATTTGGCAAAATGACCGAGAGCCAAATATTTTCTCGTCCAGCACGACTTAACTCAGTCAAGCATTTTATCATTGAGCTTGATTTTGTTGGAAAGTTGTGAAAAATGTTTTGATGAATGTTCTGAATTGCACCTGCTAAATGTGGATTCACTTCAACCCTTTCCGCCCTAGTCACACGTCAGTTTCACGATATTGCTTTATATATAGGATTGCATCAGCGGGGCCCGGTACGGTGGTACGATAAAAATATATAAGTAAAGCAGTTTTTTTAGTCCTTTACAATTACGATCACGGCACAAATGATGGTGGCTGCCAAGTTATAAAATCGAGCTCATACCTGATGATGGCGATTCCCATGATTTTGAGGTGTAGCCACCGCAGATGTATTCTCCACTTTTGATCAACACAAGAGTAGGCCCTTTGTCATCACAGCAGCGATGGAAGTCAGCAGATGTTTACCATCGGTGGAAGCTCGGTACAGCAGAGAACAGGTAGCGTTAGGCGGCAACCACGACATAAGAGTAGAATAGTGGTTTTCATTCTTTATTATCACTGAAGGAATTCAACTGAAGACTTTGTTCCTTCCAGTTGGTCGATGATCCCTTTAACTTGATAAAACTTGGCCTCTGCAAGAAGTTCTTTTTTAATTTTGTCATCTGGGCAAAGGAGCCTCACCATTGCGAAGATAATTCAAAATGTACCTTAACGCCCAAAGAAAAAATCGTGTGAATAATAAATGAACCAGTCGACAATGAACAACCCTGACTCTACTGGAGAATGGTGAAGACATGAATTTCAGTGTTTCCATATAAAAGCTATCAGCCTTCCATTTGTTCCGCGTCTACTTCGGAGTGTGCCCTCAGATGTATCTCGGAGGGGGGTGAAGGGGGGGGGGGGGGGGGGGGGGGGGGGGGGGTTATGGCAGCATGTATGGATTGTTTTGGCGATTATGGTATTATTTTTCGCGTGGCAGAAAGTAGCTGAAAAAAGAGAGCTCTATCATGGTTTGGATGTTAAACTCATGGACTTTATTTGGCACCTCCCAGGTACCCCCAACCTCGGTTCCCCAGGCGGGTCTCTCTTTCTTCCCGCCAAAAAAGCATCAGTAAAGAGAGGTCTCTTTGTCTGATGCTTTTGGTGGGTGAAAGAAGAGAGACCCTTGAACGAGCAGTTTCCAAAAGTACCCCTTGTACTCTGCACTATTGGTTTGTCCCTGACACCAATGAATGAATGAGATGTGTTGTCCTTGTGCACCCCCTCCGAAACCCGGATGTAGTGCTGGGTTCATCATGCCACCGGCCATTCACTTTCTCCAGTTAGCGTGACGACACTAAAGCCATTTTAAATTTATTCATGTTCTGAAACATTCAAACACGCGGGGGGGGGATGGCCTGACATGACATGACTGTCGTAAAGTATTTTATTAAACGAGAAGGCCTTGCCTCAATGAATTTATCGAACCATAGCTTCGCCACAAAAGAGAAGAGACATTGGATAAAGTGAAAACCTCACATGCTTTCGAAGGTTCAAAGTGATTGTGTAACTAAGATACGTACCGGAAGAGTTTGCCATCGCGGTCAATAAAATATGCGCCATCATCCTCGTCCGCTTTTAACTCGAACCTTCCAGAAAACATCGCACATAGCATGGAATCCGGGTCCTTGCGCAGAGTATCCAGTTGTGGTTTTATATATCTTACCGCCGACATCCAACTTGATCGTGCTAGCGAAGTGGACTTCCTTCAATGTTTTTGTGATTTCTTCATGTTTAGCAGCCATCACGTCAGTGATGTTTATACTCAAAAAGTGAAAGTTAATGAGCCTCGTTTCCGAGTAGTTTTCAGGCCTCGCGCGCCTCGCGCGCCTCCGCGTTTTCTTCCTCTCTCGCGCGCCTTCTAGTCTCAACTCGCGCTTTTTATTTCAGTGCCTCGCCTGCTTCATGCTTCATGCAGTGGTTAAACATATTGTACCGTACACATGTCCACTAATCTTTCACCTGTTCAGTTCAGACTGAAATTTGTGACTTGGAGGTGCGAAGGCCTTTTGGGGGTTTGAAATTTAGCGATTTGGGGACTCTTGGGGTTAGAAATTTTCTGGCGGATGTTTGTGGATAGAAAAAATATTGGTAGGGACTTTTGTTAGGGCTGATAAAAAGCGTACCTGATATAGCGCATGCGTTCTCGATTTTATGTCAAAAATGAATGAATAAAGGTGACCGCATAAACTATCTCGCACTCTCGATGTTTTTGTTTTGTTTCCTTTATATTTTTATGAGGAGAAAAAAAAAGAGACCTTTTGGGGTACGTTCTGTGCCGTTGTAATTTTTTCGTTGAGACTTTTGGCGATCTAAAAATTTGGCCTCCTTCGCACCTCCCCCCAATCACTAGCTAAATATATACTAATTTTCCCCTCCACCCTCCCTCCCCCTGGGCTTTCCATCTAAACTCATGCTCGGCTGTATATGAGCAGTCACGCCAAAATAAGGACTAAATTTGCAGTCGACATTCACTGATATTTTACTTTTCACACTGCAATAATTTTTCTTTCAAGTTTTGAAGTGATGTATAAATTAAAGCGGTCAAAACCAGTAGCACACGTGCGTTTCGACGAAAATGTTTGGGCTCAGGGGATTAGCTTTTAAAGAAACTGATGTGCTGCGTCTACGGCCAATTGAAATCATTTACTAGTTTATTATCATCTTGGAGTAAATTAACCATTAACCGCCCTGATTAAAAGCAGCCTGATGTATCGAGCGTAAGTCCCGGCTCAGTCGAAGCAATGGGAAGACTATGGTATTTATGATATTTGAGGTATATACTAGATTTACTGGGGAAGAAACGCAACTGCATGCATACCTCTACATTTGTCATACATTAAAATCTCTAAAAAAACTTTTACGAACTGAAAATTATTTGTCATCGAATTCTCCTAGAAACATTTTGATCTCTGCCATGTTTCACCCTTTTCAAAATGGCGGGAAAATATCTTATCTTCCTTTCTGGCAATTGTATAAGTTGCTTCTTTTCTGTTTTTGACCAGATGGGAATTTTTTTAGCTACGAGATGAAATGTCCATAGCAACAAAAATTGGACTGAGTCATATATGGCCCATTTTCCACTTTTGTCTTAGTTCCCCCTACAGGTTATTTTTAGCACATTTTCGCGTTTAATTTTAACAGCAATACAGTACTTCTAGATTACTTTTATATAGATTTGACACAAACTATCGGGTTCTTAATATTGTTCAAAATGCTTGAGCACGGCGGAAAAGCCTCTAAAAAGCGAGCTTTTCCCTAAGTATGATTCACCAACAATGGGTATAAAAAGTAAGGAATTGTCCCTTCCTTGTTTTTGTTGCTGAATAATGAACGAAAACAGGTTTTCCATTTTTATGGCTACTGCGCTTGCGCAAGTGGCCATTATTGTCGTCGTCGCAGCATTCTTGGTAACATTCCTTCGTAAGACTTTTTTGTAACAATTCTTGAATAACTGAACATGATATGGCATGTTCGATTGTTTCGCTTCATTGACAATGGTGTCAAGGGCAATGCTTAAAAAGAAGATTGGCATATTTAGTGAGCTATAGGAGAGAAATTGCGTACACGTTTGTTTTTTAAATGTTTTTATTTACGTAGGTGTATTTCTTTGACAACTCCACGAACAGGGTCGCGTTTGGTTTGAACCACATTGTTGAAGCTTTTTGAGAAATCGCTGGTCTTTTAGAGTCTTTCGCACAATTCATTTGTTTGAGTTGTACTATCGTTATTGAAGTTTCCTGAAATAAAGATAATAAATATTATAAGTTGCTGAAAAGGGAATAGGTTAAATTAATGTTTAATTGAGTGTTTATGTGGGAGCTGTATTTGCTTGGCTAGGCTTCAAGGTGAAGCCGCCAGAGTTTTGAAAATCATTCCGGCACAGCTTCAATTGTTTAAAGGATGATGAAACAGTATAAAACGAGCAATTGATAACTGAAGAAATAAATGAAATTTCTACAGGGATTAAAAACTTGATATTCGTTTAAGCCTTGGGTTTGCGATAGACTCATTTAGTCACACGCGCGAGGGGTGAAGTCAGAGAAGAAAGTGATTGTGAGGGACCAAATAATTTTGTCTATATGCTAGCGTGAAATTACAACTCTTTCGAAAATCTTCCAGAGCTTCAGGTTGTTGAAAGGCTGATGTGCAATTATTTTTAGATTCTGTTATGTCAGCGCGAATGCTGCTGTGTAAACAAAGAAATTACATGTTTAATTAATATCGTTTTAAAAACTCGTGTATGACGACAATCAGAAGATTATGGAGTTGATGAGTGATTTGTAGAATTTTGTTATGTCAGCATGAATGCGATGCGAATTGCTCGTTGTGGACAAAAGATCAAAGGCCGCGTATTGAATTGCCCCAGAAAAAAATAATTTCACCGCGCTTTCGGGAGTATGGGCGTTCCCCTTGGACATCGTGACAAAAATGATATTTCAAAACGAGGAGTGATTTGAATATGAAAATATCTTCTAAAATTATAGACGAACTCTATCTGCTATGGTTTGTGAGAAATATCGTGAGACAATTAAATCTTGGTATGTAGACGAAAGATAAGTATCATCTCATTTGAGGCACAGTTTCCGTTGTTTACACGGAAAACAGTGGCGGGTTGGTGAATTGTCATTCAAACTTAGATTGTGTTTCAAGTCTTGTTAGTTGTACTGATCAAGACATGCAGGTGGATAAACTGAACAGAGTTGTTGATTTTGTCCGCCAACTGAGAAGTCGGCGAGCTAGTTTACGAGAGCAGTGTTGCTAAAAGTGACCTGAGAAATTTGTTACCGTTAAACGTGAAATCGTGTAGTGTTACTCGGTAATTACCTCCCAGTTAGCTATGATATGAGCAGAGTCACGTCACGCGTCGAGGAGCGAAGCACCGGCTGTGGGGGGTGGGGGGGGGGGGGGGCGGTACTCCCAAAAACATTTGGGTAGGGTGTGGCGCTGGTCTATAAAAACCCTTACCCTGCACCAGACTACAAAACGCTAAATTGCGACCCTGTTCCACACTAAATGTTAAAAAAAGATACCCCAGTTCCAGACACGATTTTTTTTCCCTAACAAATAAGGGCTAAAAATAGTAAGCAGCAGTTGTTAAGCTTTCTTCCTACGCGTCTGCCTAACATAATTCCAAAGTAAAAGGTAACGATACTTGTGCCAAATTCTAGGAAACTGATACCCTGTTTCCAGACCAAAATTGTTGTTTAGTTAATATCCCTGTTTCCAGACCAAAACTGCTTAATCAACCATAACGTGTCTAAAAAAAAAAAAAAGACGGCCACGTTCCGTATATAGCGTATATAAGAGAGTGCCCCCCCCCCCCCCCCCCCCTCTCCGGAGCGAAAAGCCTCGAGAAAGAAGCGACCTCAGATGGCCTGCGTAGCTGGCGATTTTGTTGGCGCGCGATGGCAAGATACGGCGGCGTGCCGAAGCCATGAACGGCAAAACGAGAGCAAACTTACGCGCGTGGGCCGCCGAAAACTGCCAGCTATGCAGGCTGAAATGTCTGTTTGGAGGATTTGGAAACGATAGGACTTGAAGCATTTACAGTTGTTATAGTACCCTAGGTGAAAAGGTTTTTTCCTCTGCTCAAATGAGCGGTGAGTCACGACGGTAAAACTGGAGTAAAACAAAATCGCTTTTTTTGCTGCATGTCCTTTATCTTCGTCAAGGAAAAAATATCCTCAGACACCCTCTTTTAGTTTAGAGTCCGAGTTGCTTTTTGGCACACGACTCCATCTCGTAGTCGTTCGTGATTTTTCCGCGATTTTGAATTTCCGTGCAAACTTCAAATTGCGTGAAATAGTGTATAGGCCGGTCCTATGCAAAAAAATTTTCCGTAAAATCACAATTTCTGAAATATTCACAGTCTTAAAAACTGCTTTAAAAGACATATCTGAAAAAAATATTTTATTGTTGACATTTGAGGTATATCGGTAGATTTAATGGGAAGCGCAGCTACGAGATGAAAATGTCCATAGCAACAAAAATTGGACTGAGTCTCAGTCATAAAAACCCCATTTTCACTTTCGTTTTTAGTTTCCCCTACCGGTTATTTTTAGCACATTTTTCTATTTTTTAAGCGTTTGATTTCAACAGCGATACAGTACTACTGTACTAGATTACTTTTATATCGATTAAACACAACCGCCGGGGTCTATATTGCTTAAAAATGGCTCGAGGACAGCGGAAAAAATCGCTTAAAAAGCTTTTCTTTTGAGTTTTTGTTGTTGCATAATAAACGAAAAAGGTTTTCCATTTTATAACCATACATTAACCTCCTCCAGAGTTCAAGGGCTCATATCTTCACTGTAGACCGCTGCAACGAAGGACATTCTCTCCTCTCACCAAAATTGTAGCGCGGTCAACCTCGTTTCCCAGTGTTTTCCCAGCGCTGATTTGGCTGAGAATGTGTCCGCCATCTTCGATTTATCCGCCAGAGGATATGAGGCCAGAGGTGTGGCGCGATAGATTCTCGCGACTGAAGTTTCGCGCCTGGTCGCGGGCCCTCCGGCCTCCACCGCACTCTCTAGCTCTCCTCGGAGGCAGCTTCTACACATGAATGAGCTCACGCAAAAAATAGGGACTAAATTTGCAGGTCTACCTTCACTGATACTTTTCAAACTGAATTAATTTTTCTTGGCGGTCCAGAGGGCAAAGGGAAGCGTACGTATGTTTCAGCGAAACATTTTGGTATCAGAGGATACATTCAACTTCTAAAGAAACTGATGTGCACCGTCCCTGCGGGCAGCTGAAAAAACATTTACATGCACTAGTTAAAAGCAGCTGACGTAGCCTGCGTAGCAGTCGTTTCCTTTCCGAGAGCGTGGGAGGGGTGAGGCAGGCAAGGAAACGCCAATCAAAATGCTCCATTGCTTCCCGTTCGTGGACGGAACGGGGTTCGGACAAAATGTCTGGGATTCGCGGCAGGCGTTTTCCTTGCCCTGCCTCACCCCTCCCCCCTCCCGCTTTTTTTTCGGTCATTTCGTCTTCGCGCTTTGTGCCTCCCACGCTCTCGGAAAGAAAACGACTGCTACGCAGGCTACAGCTGACGTATCGAGCGAAGTCCAAATTTGATCAAATCAGGGGATTGTGGGGATGTGTTCCGTGTTTTTAATAATATTGAGTCTCCAAGAGAAACTATCACATTACTGCCGAGATAAAGTACTAAACATTCTACACAACCATACTGGGAAAACCGTTCAAGCTGGTTTACATTCAATTATACTCTATCCAGATATCAAGATACACGAACCATCGCGACCCATCACGGCTAAAATGTGCAAAGGCTGAGAACATATGTTCAATCCTGATAATCAAGAAAAAAAGTTCATAAAACTGCGTGGTACTAGGGACCTTCAGATCGCGGTACGGGTACGAGAACGAGTACGACTTCTTAAACCTATTGCGCATCCTCAAGATCGTCACGTGTCTCGCTAATCTCGTTCCCAGAACCTACACTTCTACTGGTCAGTGACAGAGAAGAGTAAGGGAGTTCTGGGAACAAGATTGTTTTGAAAGTAGAAAGTCATACTCGTACTCTACCTCAATCTGAAGGTCGCTGATAGTTACTGAAATTAAAAAGGTACAAAAGTGCCAAAAAATTACAGCTGACCAAACTTTTCGGGCTTTGCATTGCTCGATGAAAAAATGACGCGTGAAGAATGACGCTTTGTAATTTGTTTACCCACCCCCCCCCCCCCCCTCCCCCCTCAGGAGGAAAGTCCAATAATTAACCAATGGTAATTCCTACAAAATTGTCCATGTTTATAGTTCTTTAACAAAACATAAGCACTAACCTTGTAAATATTGAACTGCAGGGCTATAACGTTAACGTTGATTATTATTTCACTACAGTGATTATGAAACAGATTATAATGATCTATAAAACATGCAGTTTTTTGTAATTTTAAGCAACGTAGACATTCGAAGTATTTCTAAAAGTTGACTTTAAATACTTCCAGTTCACTAATCTCTAAGCTTTCGCCACAGAAAAACGTTTTCTATGAAACATTTGCAGGGCACCTAAAGTCAATACCTAGAGAAGATAACCTGAAGCGCCAAAGCTACCCCACGCGTAAAAGTCGTAGTATTTTTTGTTGCCAAAGCCTGGCCCAAAATCACTCCTACACAGTATACCTGCACCTGGTTTTTGAAATTATCTTGATCGGTTCAGTTCCAGAAGGATTAACCAGTGTAAACAGGAAGGATTGGTTGTCTGCTATGACTCTATCGGCTGAGTAAAGAAAACAAATAAAAGTGGAATAAGTATTCCATCAAAGGATGATCTGCGTGAAAAAAATTGCATGGATTTATTTAGACACTCTTAGGTTTTTGACTACACAATTTCGTTCGATCGTTTTTGTGTGATTTGTTTTTTTCCGATCTAAGCATACTATGAGCTTATTGACTGAGTGGGAGGTTCGGATAGGAAAATATTTGGCAAAATGACCGAGAGCCAAATATTTTCCCGTCCAGCACGACTTAACTCAGTCAAGCATTTTATCATTGAGCTTGATTTTGTTGGAAAAATCTCCGGAATTACGCGCGCTAAATGTGGACGGCTTTTTCCGGATCGGTTCATGTCAACCCGTCCGCCCTAAGTCGCACGTCAGTTCACGGTATTGTTTTATATAGGATTGCATCAGCGGTACCCGGTACTGTGGTACGATAAAAATATAAAAGTAAAGCGGTTTTAGTCCGTTAAATTGCAATCACGGCACGAATGATGGACTGGCTGCCAAGTTATAAATCGAGCTCATACCTGGTGGTGATTCCCACGATTTTGAGGTGTAGCCACCAAAGATGTATTCTCCACTTTTGATCACGACAAGAGTAGGACCTTTGTTATCACAGCAACGATGGAAGTCAGCAGGCGTTTTACCATCGGTAGAAGCTCGGTACAGCAGAGAACAAGTAGCGTTAGGCGGCAAACACGACATAAGAGTTGAAGAGTGGTTTTCATTCTTTATTATCACTGAAGATAATTCATATGAACACTTTGTTTCTTCCAGTTGGTCGATAATCCCTTGAACTTGAAAAAACGTGGCCTCTGCAAGCAAATCTTTTTTAATTCTGTCATCTAGGCAAAGAAGCTCACCATTGCGGAGATAGTTCAAGATGTACCTTAAAAGAAAGAAAAAAGCTATCAGATTAAATCACGAAAAATAATTAAATTAAAATTAACCACTCATCAGTTGTAAGCTACTGGCAAGCGTACCCGGGAGAATGCAGGAAACATTGATTTTCACTTGCCACAGAAAATATTCTAACCCTCTCTCTGTTCAAAAGTAGCTCAGACGAGGCCCGAATGTTATTCTTGATGAGAACGAAATTCTGTGGCGATTGAGAAGAACATCGATTTCATTTTTGAAACTTTTATTTGAGGCGCCTCGCGTCGCGTCTTCTCGCGGGAGGTGATTCCACGCGCTCCCCGCTCGAATGAGGGCTACGCGATTGATAAAATAAGTCACGCGATGGATAAAATATGTCACGCGATGGATAAAAGTCGTAATATTAAAACCTGGCTTACTCCCGAGAAGACGGCTGAAATTCAGGGTGAGTAAACGAAGAATACTAAATTAATTATTCCAATACAGCTTCGCGTAGAAAAGATGATGAAATGATAAACCTATAAAACGGTTGTAGGTTCAAAGTGAGTGTGTACATGTGTTGAAATGCAAATTTTAATACCCCTTTCATACCTGAACAGTTCTGCATCGCGGTCAATAAAATATGCGCCATCATCTTCGTCCGCTTTTAACTCGAACCTTCCAGAAAACATCGCACATAGCATGGAATCCGGGTCCTTGCGCAGAGTATCCAGTGTGGTTTTATATATCTTACCGCCGACATTCAACTTGATCGAGCTGGCGAAGTGGACATCCTTCAATGTTTTTGTGATTTCTTCAATAGCTTCTTTTTCTTGTCTTGCATTGTTAAGATCTTGCTTCAGTAAAATCGCGAGCTTCAGTCATTAGCTTCTGTGCATCGGATAATTTGGCGCTGGCCAACTCAAATAAGCTCAGATCTTGTTCCTGTTTAGCAGCCATCTCAGTGATAGATTAGTCAGTGAATTTACTTCCGGCTTCGCAAAAGTGAAAGTGAATGAGCCGCGTTACTCATAAACTAGTGATCAGCGTTTCCGAGCGGTTAGGTACTTCATGCATTGGGTCACATATTGTACCGTACACTTGTCCACAGTGTTACGACTCTCCACCATACCATGGAAGGAGTTTTGCACCCGGTCGTATTTGAAACAGAGTGATGCAACTCGAAACTATTCAGCGAGCTTAAAACCTAACTTCATGGATGCTAAAGTTTTGAAGTTCTTCGTTTTGTAGTCCGTCGCAACTTTTCCCTTGTTCCTCTTAGTAATGCGTCAGTCAATTCCAGCAGTGCCCATCTCCCCCCGGGCCATTTAACACATGCTACAATCCCGGGGGTTGGGCATTAGTGATTTTATCTCGGCCCGGGGGCGGGCATTAGCCCACCCCGGGGAATTTAAAACAGCCAAGTGGCTTCGGTCTCGCAGTTTCGGACAACTCAAACATGGCATCGTTTGCTGACTTTATTGACAAGAAACGAAGAGTTTGTTATGTAATGGCTTGTCCAACTAGACTGCGAGCAGTCCCTCTTTCTTTCCGATAGCGAGCGAGAGAGAGGGAAATCGAGCGCGAAGCGCGAGCGAACGGGGAATGGGCCGAGCGGAAGTGAGTCACGAACTGAGTCACGAACGATTCCACTCTCTCGCGCTTTGCGCTCGCTGATCGAAAAGAAAGAGGGACTGCTCGCAGTCTATTGTCCAAACAAGGGCTTGAAAAAGCTTGTGAATATTTTTAAAAGGTGTTTTTGCCCGTTTTATGTCTGTTCACTGGCTATTAAAAGACAAAATATTTAAATTTATCTGTGTCTTGAATATTTGCATTGATTTTTAAAACTTGAGAACTGATGAGCCGGGGTGGAGCAATTTCCTTCTTTTTGGCCTGACCGTGGAGAATTTGAACGGCTACCTTGTCCCCACCGTGGTGAATTTGACCAACATTTTTCAAAAAATGCCAAATGCCCGGGGTTTGCCCTGGGGGGGGGGGGGGGGGATGGGCACTGCTGGAATTGACTGACGCATAAAGCCTGGTTCTCGTATGCTTTTGGATAGTCTGAGAACATGTATGTGCCGTCATCCCTGGTTGTTTAATTTCCAGGTAAAAAAATGTTTAAAATATGAGAACTAGGCTAATTTTAAAGAGAGACTACAGTAGTTAATAAGTACCGAAGCCGGAGGGCCGGTGTGTTGGAGCATCCGCCTTCTGCTTTTTGTGGGCCGAAATTCCGCTCTCCTTTTCACCCTTACCCCCTTCTTATTCAAGCAAGAAACGTCTTCCCCCGTTCGTTTTAAGCAAGAAAATCCAATGTTCAACCCACTACCCCCCTCCCCCACCCTTTGAGCACATCTAAACCCAAAATAATAAGTAATTTTTAAAAACAGATAAAAAGAAAAAAACGTTTGAAGACGTTAGGCCGTTTACATACAAAAACTCCCTCCATTGTCGTATTTGCGCTTTTTTGTCCCTTGTTGCTTAATGTTACCGTTTGCCATATTTTAGTCAAGTTTTGAAAGCGAGTCAAGTAGGCCATCATCTTCATAGCCTGTCATATGAACAGATAGTCCTTTTCTGTCTATGTTCTAATTCGAGAGAAATACAAAGTGGCGAAAATGTGCAGTGTTTGTATAGGAATCCTCTGTCAATAATTTTCCGTAAATCACAATTTCTGAAATATTTCACGATGATAGTTGAGGTATATTATAGAGGATTTTACACGGCGGCGCGAAGATATGAATTTTATTTTCGAGTGGTAAAAAAACAATATTTTACGAACGAGCGCAGCGAGTGAGTAAAAAATATTGTTTTTGCCACGAGAAAATAAAATTCATATCTTCAAGCCACCGTGTAATTTTTTTCTTTTATTATATAGACAAACGACAAAAGCACAAAACTTTTATCGCGAACTCTTGCAGCTCGGTGACTGGACTTTCCGAATTCTCTCCTTTCGTCTTCACTTGCAAGGAACTCCTTGAATAATTTTAAGTCATATGAAGTTTTCTTCTTCGTTGTTAACATTTTCCTACTCCTCAGTGAACGATTTCCGTGTCGGCTTCAGTGAATTTCACGAATCTATCGCTCGCCATTTTTCAACCTGAGTTTGGCAGCTTTGCACAAAAAGCCATGCAAAAGCGGGAAATGACGTCATCGATATCCTCACTAGTGAGGATATGGAAAATACGTCACTCGGGTCCCGGATGTAGTTTCGTATGAATTTTTACGAGTGGTCTATTTCCAGTAAAACACCGTGTCTATATAATAAATATTTATATATACTGGAAAGCACACAGTCGCGGACTTTAACTCTGTCTAGTTGGTTTCCTCGCACAGGTTAAGCCTTTACCGGCCTGTATTGCAGCCTTTTATATTAAAACAATAAGGGAATTTAATTTCCGTCAACTCTCTCTTAACGGACATCTCTATAAGACGGACACCTCTGTAAGACGGACACTTGGTGTTGGTCCCTGCGCGCCATTTTTCAGTCATGTTACTGTATTTAAACTCTCTATAAGCGGACACCTCTCTAGGACGGACAGTGTGTGCCGGGCCCGATGGTGTCCGTCTTAGAGAGAGTTTCACTGTACCTGTCTTTATTGTGTATTTATATTAAAACACATGCATATAGTGTGTTTTCAATATATAAAATTTTCATATCTTTTCCATGATGGGAGATACAGATAAACAAATGTATGAAAAACTAATTAAACCGCGACGTTTACTGGTATACCCTTCTTTCAATTATAGGCGATTTTTCAAAATTTTACGGAAATAATTTGACATCAAATTCCTCGTACAATCACCGTGTATTTGTCTGCCATGTTTTCAACTTTTTTGAAAACTGGCGTAAAAAAACCGGGAACTGATGTATATATCTAATACTTTCAGGCAATTGTATAACTTCTTTTCCGGGTTTTTTTAGATGGGAATTCGTTTTAGCTAAAATATCTGAAGCATCAAATATTGGACTGAGTCTGGCATTATGGAGCGCTTAACTTTTAACTCTTGTCTCAATTTTCCGCACATTATTCGTGAGATGGAAGAAGTGTAGGCAGGTAGATCAAGAACAACTTGGCGTAGAATGGCAGAGAAGCTAAGGAAAGGAGTGAGAAGGTGGGGTGGACGAGTTGGAGGAGGTCCGCCAAGTGGCTGTCAACCGAGTGGAGTGGAGAAAAAAAATCGCTTAAGCCCTGTGTGCCACCTAGGCACTGATCGCATATAGATGATGATGATTCGTCATCGCATTGGATTTTCTAACAGTAATAGATGACATCACCAATTCAAAATAAACGTTTTTCTCTCACGTTTTGATCACTAACGGTGGGTGTAAAAATGATTAATGGTCCCCTCCTTAGTTCCTATTTTTGTTGCTGCATAATGAACGAGAAGGTTTTCCATGGTAGAACATAATCAATGGAAAATTGGTATTTTCTTCTGACCAAGACATCACCTTCCCAAAAGTTCCAAGGCTTATAATAAAATGGTTGTAATGGTATCTACTGACGATTTGTTTTTTTGTGCTTGATATTTTACTGCTGAGACTAAGCAGAGAGGATGAACTAAGAGAATGATTCCCCCAAACATGGTCTCTTCCAATGAAAATTAATTTGTTTGAAGTCTATTTTTAATTTCCAGAGTATATATTGTTGAGCTATTTTAAGAGCGCTACCTGTTGTGTTGTATTCTTTGTAGTTTGCCAGCTTCTCAGGCCGATTTGAGGCGATTTCGGCGAGTTTTAGTTTTCGAGGTTTTCCGTTAAAATATACCCGGGAATATATTGACGGAAAACCACCGCTTAGGGTGTTTAAAATCTAAAATGACTACCGTTAGATTTATTCCGGTACCATTTAGGGTACTAAGCCGGAAAAAGATATGACAGGTACTAGTTTTGTCTTAGAATTGGTACTATTAGGGGTTAAAATTAATTCGAGCCACGCCCACAAAACGAGATTCTGATACCTTTTGGGGGTTTACTTTCCAAAATTCCGACGATCACCCCCGTCACTTTTATATGGTACCCCCCCCCCCCCCGGGGCTTTACTCCGCTTGGTGTTAACAGGTGGCCAATGAAAGGGACTTCCGACAGTCTGAGCTTCAGCTTCTTAAGGCGGGGGCTCCACCTGAATGCCATTTTTCCGCCACTTAACATGGGTTTAATGGAAATATCTCATTCGCGTTTCAAGCAATCCAAAATTTCTTAGCTCATCCCATGAATCTATGTTATGGGGTGTTTTGTAAATTTTTGGGTATTTTGGGGAGGAAATAGTTTTTCTCAAAGGAGTTGTAAAATTTAGGGAAATAAGAAATATTGAAGATTTGATGTAGTTTTTAAAATTAGAATTTGAAGTTAAAATTAGTAGATTGACATTGACAGACAGTTGATACCCACGCGAGAGTTCTCGCGTGGGTATCAACTGTCTGTTGGTGTTCCAAAAAATTATTTTCTTTCTTCTATTCCTTCTTTAAACCTCTTAAAATTTCCTTGAAATTTAGGTCAAGTCCCCCCCTAAGTTGTTCAGCTTCAAGTTGACTTCTCAGGCTCTCTCCAATAATGCGATTAAGACAATAAATAGTTGTCAATAGTTTGGTGTCTTGCTTGCTGCTCCGTAATGTGGAAAATATATCGCTTGTACAGTATATTTCTAACTGGTATGAAATGGTCTTGAAGTGTGTCCAAAATTATCTTTTTTGAGCTGGTATTGTTATGTCTGGAAAAACACCATCTGCTTTCTTAATCCTCGGCTAAAGATGCTTAGAAATCGTTTAAAACGTTAATCTGAAATATATTTCTCTAAGTTGCGCTTTGAAATACAAATATTAATTATTAACGTCTTTGCACGCGTTGCGGTCCTATGACGGTATGGCGCGAAAATCGTAATTATAAATTTACATTGCAAATATGTTCCTCTCACCAGCGGGCTTTCTGAATCTGCTAATTATTCATCACGAGTTAACGGTTTGCGGCCATGTTTGTTTGGTTCTTGAGCGTTTCCGTTTATGTCTGCAAAGAAATGGGAAAAAGATTTGTTACAACCCAACAGAAGACTGTTCTACAAGAGGGATGATCTGCCTCTATGGCCAGGCATCAATATTGGACAGAAACAAACTATACACTCAACCTAAACGGACAGGATTTGGACAAGCGCAAGTACGTACACGTGTTAAACTTTTATTTGAACTAGAACTAGATGATATTGAACTAGCGCGGGGTTCGCATGGGAAAATTGTTCGAGTTCTTTTTGTGTGTGTGCAAGTTTACAACAATATTCAAAAGAGAGGTTATTATTTAATATCTTTAGGACAACATTTCGTAGACAATATTCCTCAGCTCCATACGGACCAAACAAGCTGCTCGTTCAATAACGTTTTTATTACAATGGCTATTTTAAAACTCTGTTGATAAATCAATACATTCATTAGTTAAGCATTATATTTTCATGTTTAACCGAAATTGTCCGCCAGACTTGAAGGAAAAATGTTTCTACAAACAGTTTCATGTTTTATAAAGGAATTAGGCGGAATTCGTGAGCAGTCCATCTTAGCGCGTCAGTATTGCATAATTCGGACCGCTCAGGAACCAATCAGAGACTCACCAGAATGTTCCTTTTATCGTGACCATTTACTCTATAATAAATTGAGTTATTGCATATTTCTGGGATGGTTTTATCATAAAAGCTAGAAGAGTACTTTGCCTGGTTCGCTCTCTAAAAGCGCGAGGATAGACGGGTTTCTCTTGCAGGGGGAGGGGGCGGGGGGGGGGGTATTATAAGGGGACTTTAATAGAGAGTGAAGGGTCTAAATAGAGAAAATACGTTAATCTACTGTCCAATCAGTAACATATAATCATTGTCAACAGATATGAAAAGAATTGAGCGTCATCGATCAATGGTTGCAATATCGAAATGGTTCAAATTATCTACTAAAAGCCATAACATCACGGATTCAGGGATCATTGGAAGACTGTTGTGGTCAAGGTACGGTGTATGTTTGATTACATTGTCATGACGAGGCTTAATAGAGCAAATATGGTAATCTACTTTTGCAATCAGTAACATATGCATCATGGGAGGCGGCGTGGCCGAGTGTTTTAGGGCGCTGGATTTGAAATCTGGAGGTCCCTGGTTCAAATCCTCCACCCTACCACTAGCTGGATTTGCTCTCGGTAGTCCCGAGTTCAACTCCTCGGCCACGCTTTGTAAATAGCCAACTGGACAGCCTCCCACCAGTTGGGATTCTTAACAAGTTTATGTTATATTTACAATATTTGTTTGTTCATTTACAGTGTCCACAATTAGTACAGCAGTGCTAAATCCTCTGACACTTAAATAAAGTTGTTTATTTATTTTTTTATTTTATTACCAACAGATATGAAAATAATTAAGCGTCATTGATCAATGGTGGAAATATCGCTAGCAATGGTTCAAGTTATCTACTGAAAGCCATAATATCACGGATTCAGGGATCATCATTGAAAAGACTCTTGTGATTCTAGGTTTGTTTGTATTTGTGTTTACTGTATGTTGTGTTGTAATTGTTGAGTTTGTTGTGTTTTTTTCTAGTGCAGTGTGTGGCCGTTTTTCGTCATCTCATGGAACTGTAATTTGCTAGGAATTTTGTAATACAGATTATCTGGTCGTTGTAGAGAGGTGGTCGTGTAGGGAGGTTTCAATAAGAGTAAAGTGTATATAGGATCGGCGCACGGTCGGGACGAAAAATCCTGGCTGTTGTAGAGAGGTGGCCGTTATAGAGAGGTGGCCGTTAGTGGAGGTTCGATTGTATACAAAAAATGTAATAGTTAATGAACATTGTTAACAATCAGTTGCGTGTAATATGTAATATTAATGAAAAACTGTCCAATAAAAGTGTGTGGAAAAAATGTTTGATTAAGTTATCATGAGGGGCTAAATAGAGCAAATATGGTAATCTACTGTGCAATCAGTAACATATACAATTATTACCAACAGATATGAAAAGAATTGAGCGTCATGATCAATGGTGGAAATATCGCTGAGAAATATCGTTCAAGTATCTACTGGAAGCCACACGGATACACGGATCATTGAAAGACTCGTGTGATCAAGGTATGTTTGACAAAGTTATCGTACGTTTACAATTTAGTATTACAGTGCGACTACTCCAACCACTAGGCCACCCAAACAAATTATTTGCAAATTGTCCATTTTACAGTTTTGTGCTTAGAATCCAGGCCTTTGAACAGAAGTGAGGCTGGAGGTGACTTTGTTGTGATACAAACCTACCTTCTTTTCAAATGCAAATTTATTCTGTTATTATGTAAACTAGTTTCTGATCTCTAACATCTCATGGTCACCCCTAACCTCACTTTTCATACAGAGGCTTGGTTACATTTCACAGAACTGTAAAATGGTCTATTGTCCAGTAGCGTTTGAGTGTTAAAAAACAAATAAAAATGGCCACAAATTTATTGCTTCTATAGCATGCAGCTTGCTTAGATCCATAATTTGTGGGAAATCTATTGTTAACATCCAAGATTTTTCATTCTGCTAATTTGCACAGAATTTGTTGGTGGCCTTGGTTGGAGTAGTCACACTGTAATATGGTTTGACCCCAGGGCCAGGTTGTTCGAAAGCCGATTAAAGCTAATCAAGGTTAATAGTCAATCGAGGTTTTAATTTCTCTTGTGTAAAAGTGTTTTTCGCTGCTAATGAGTTGGAGTCACTCAAAGTCAAAACTGAAGGACAAAAAATACAAACAGAAAACCGCACTGAAAAGTTACAAAAACTGAAATCATTATTCACGCTAATCCTGGATTAGCTTAATAGTCCTTTTGAACAACCGGGCCCTGCAGGAGTATCAGTAGTTCGTCTCGTGTGATCGTCGGGCGAGGTTGTCCTGAAAAGGACTGTTGTTGTGACTGATGTTTTGACAACCTGAGCGGAAAGTCATCTTCAGAGTCGAGTGACCAACGTTAAGGACTGGGACGAACCTAGCAACAGCATGCAGATCAAATGCTTCGACTGCCAGGCCACTTACATCGGTGAGACTGGTAGAAACTTGAACAAGGAGACTGACTGAACACAAAAGAAAATGCGAAAAAATGGTGATGTCAACAATTACATTTGCTAAACAAACCACAGAATCAGTGACTGGGACTATAAGTCGAGAAATTCCCATACGCTAGTGATCGCTCCGGTTACCATATGGAACCTTCACAACGCTACGCTCTACGCGAGTGTAGCGTTGCGTGACACAGAGGGCCAGAACTGGACTAATGAAAACCATCCCTAAACAAAATAGTCGAGTCGGGTGTGAAGCTTAGATTTAATTGCATTGGTGTAAGGCTTTTTTAAACCAATAAGAAAAAGTGGTCGGAAGGCAGTCAGTCATTCATTTTTGCCAAATCTAAGCCATATGACCATTAATAGTTTTTCACTAGTTTCCAACAATATATATATATCCTAGCAACATTGGATTTTGAACAGGGCGATTTTCCTTAAAATCTATCTAGAAACCTTTTTTATTTATTTGAAGTATGAATGTTTGACAACCTTTAGATGAAGTTTAAGTAAAACCAGAAAAACAATTTTCCAAGAAAAAGTCGTAAATTTCGATAGGCGTTACCTTCTGAATCGTCATTTAGGCAGATGATAGAACTTCATCGTCCTGATCAGTGTGTTGTTTTATTGGCTGCACTTTTCTATCGGATACGTCAAGCTACTGATCAAAAAGTTAAAATTTGTGCGAAACGTAATTTCATGTCCAAGGAACTTCCAGCTCGAAAAGTTGATAAAATAAATGACCTCGTTTATTAGAACGGAAGATAATTTTCATTTGAAACCTTTGAGTGTACGTTATCGGCTTATAAAAGCCAGAGTACATTTTTCAATATCGATCTGACTTTGACAACTTCAATCTTCATTTAGAAAAGGTTTTTATATTCTTATCTCTGAAAGGGGTGGTAGTGGGGGTGGTTTGGTTATTAGAAGGAGACTTTTAGAGGGAAGAGGCTAAATAGAGAAAATACGTTAATCTACTATGCAATCGGTAACATATATAATTATTACCAACAGATATGAAAAGAATTGAGCGTCATTGATCAATGGTGGAAATATCGCTGGGAAATATGGTTCAAGTTATCTACTGGAAGCAATAATATCACGGATCATTGAAACTGACTCTTCTGACCAAGGTATGTTTGACAAAGTTATCTTACGTTACATACATAATTTAGTATGTATGGTTTGAACCCAGGAGTATCAGTAGTTCGTTAAGTGTAATCATCCGGGTTGTCCTCAAAAGGACTGTTTTTGGTGACTGACGTTTCGACAACCTGAGCGGAAATCATCTTCAGAGTCAAGTGACCAACGTTAAGGACTGGGACGAACCTAGCAACAGACAGGGAGCAGTGTACAATATCAAATGCTCTGACTGCCAGGCCCCTTACATCGGGGGGACTGGTAGAAACTTGAACAACACTGACTGAACACAAAAGAAAATGATGTGAGAAATGGTGATGTCAACAATTACATTTGCTGACCACCAATGACTAACAAACCATATAATTGACTGGGGCTCTGTGGAATGCATTAGCTACAGTACTAACTGCGTTCAACGACTGACTCTAGAAAGGTGGTACACTAACTGGAAGAAGTAACTCTTAACCAATACCAGCAAGGATCCTGCAACTACGGCTGCATGTTACAATTGACTTATTCACGACCTCAACAGAATACAGACGAGCGAAAACTTTGACTTCATTCAAATTGACACAAATTTGAAACTGACAACAACTGACCAATCACTGTTTACGAACTTTACACGATGCTGAAGAAAACTGAACAATGTATTCCAAGGACCAGAGCCTTCGACCATCAACTGACCAACACATTTCACTTGACTCTGAAAGATGACTTCCGCTCAAGTTGTGTGCAAACGTCATTCACCAACAACAGTCATTTTCAGGTCTAACCTCATCCGAACGATCACACAAACAAACTACATATGTTATAAACCGAGAAATTCCATACTTTTTGGCGAAGTCCGCTTTTTATAACGTAACGTAACGTAACATTATGACGTCATAGAATTCGCCATCTTGGATTTTATATTTTTTTTATATCAGAAAATTCCAATTTTTAAATGATCCAAAATAATTTCACCAAATCACCTTTCAGAGTTAGTTCTCATTTTCTTTCGTGAAAGCCGAATAACATTCAAACTGAGTACGGTTTTCAAATTTCCTTGAATTTCCTCAGTAGCTTGTGATCGCCCCAGTTATCATATGGAAACAAACCATAAATGGGGTAGATAGTTTTGTTCAGCTAAATCGCATTGGTCTACGGTTTTTTTCTAAACCAATCGATCGGAAGGCAGTCATTCATTTTTGTCAAATCTACACCATACGACCACTAGTTTCCAAGCAATAGATATTACCATAGCAACCTTTATTTTGAACATTTTTGTCCATTGTTTGGCATTTGAAAGTATGGAGGTTTCGACTACCTTAAGGTGGCTCGATGTAGTTTTTTTAGCGCTGGGGTGAGAGTTTTGAAAACAAAAATTCGATCAGAAAGGCAATCTTAGGATTTTTGTCACACTACACCATGATGATGACAAATGATGATAGATTTATTTTACACTGGTTTCCAAGCATCAGAGGTTACCATAGCAACGATTTCGGCATCCTATTGGTTTTTAAACAAGGCTGATTTTATCGAAATCTAGTCGAAAACATTGCATTCATTTTTTCATATTTTAAAAGTATGCTAGTTGGACCACCTGTAGACGAAAATTTCAAGAAATTCTGTAAGGCCGTTTTTGATTAAAACTGCACTGAACCTTTTTGCGTCGGTGTTTGTGTATGTCCCAGAATTTACTTCAAAATCTTTCATTAAATTGAAGCTATATGTACCTCCCTCTGTTTGAAGGATTTTTAATGATATTAAAGACTTTGTAAGGTAAATGGATCACCTCGGATGGTTACGATTTTCAAAATATTCAATTTTGAAGAACTGCGCTTAGGCACCTCAGAACACGATCGAAGGGCCTAATTTTACATTTAGCGGGATATTGCTAAAATGCTCTTACAGATTTTTTTTAAAAATTGTTAGGTGTTAGCGTGATGGTAGAACTTGATATTCCAATCGAAAATGCCATTAAAAAATCGTTGCAAGCGTTAGAAAATAACGCGAATTATGGGTACGTTTCGCTCGCTACTGTCTTTCTCCGAACAGGATTTTGTTTATCTTGTTTCTGGTCAGTTTCTCTCTTTGATACACGTGCAATGAATATTTATTTCAAATGCCGCGTGTGGCCATGTCGTGCGTTTATGACAAATTAATGAATTTTAAGCAGGATAGACCGCATCACTTCTGTTCATCTTACTAATCTAATTTAAACAAAATTAAACCGTGTTGTATTTAGAACTGTCACGATTTAAACAAATGATCAACAATAGCAATGATATACGAACTTTGCTAAAACTCTTCTGTTCTTTGATACCCCAGGTTTGGCATTTTGGTTTGGCCATTCGTTTGTTTTCAACTCTCACCCCCAGCGCTAAAAAAACTACATCGAGCACACCTTAAGACGAATTCTGAAAAATTTAAATAAAACAAGAATAACTTTTTCCAAGAAAAAGTCGAAAAAGTCGTAAATTTCAAGAGGTGCTACTTTTTGAATCGTCATCTAGGCAGAGGATATATAACTTCACCCTGATTGTTGTTTTATTAGTTGCGCTTTTTCTATGATTCTTCAAGCTACTGAAGTTAAAATTGTGCGAAACGCCAAGGTTCCAGCTCGAAAAGTTGACAAGAACATTAACCTCGTTTTATTACAACGGAAGATAAAAATAATTCTGACATTTAGTTGACGTTATCGGCTTATAAAAGAGGAAATATTTCAATATATGACTTTGAAAACTTCAATTTGTGTGGCAAGACTATTTTAAAATTTAACTTCGTCATATTCAAATGTATTCTGATATGAAAAATATAAAATCCAAGATAGCGAATTCTATGACGTCATAATGTTACGTTATGTTATGTTATGTTATAAAAAGCTTCGCAACAACTTGTTGCATTGAAATTTACGCTCGCTTCCAAAACAGCGTATTGTATTGCAACGTAGTTGAATCAATCAGTAATACTAGCGATGGCGAAAGCACAAGAGCCCTTTATTTCGCCGTTAAAACGGGCTTGACGCAAGCGCAAGCACAAGGATCAAAAATATTTGATCCTTGTGCTTGCGCTTGTGCTTGCGTCGCACGTGAAAACGGAACATAACACAAGCAAAAGGGAAAAGTAGTGATTTTGATATGATTTTGAAGGAATGTTTGAACAACACAAAGGTTAGTTCAGAAAATTATCTCCGAAAGTCATTTGTGAGTTATTGTGCTTATTTTGCTTGCCTTGATTCTACAAATCTTGCTGGTTAAAAACCAGGTCGTTGCCGTGGAAAATTGTTCGTTTCGTTTTCAAGCGAAAATAACATTCGAGCTTTCAGTCAATGAGTAAAACAAATAGATTCATGTTTTCCGTCATTCAAATGCACAAAAACGTGGTTTTAACAATGATCAAATCTTGCTGGTGAATATTTCGTTCTTGCGCTTGTGCTTACGTTCGTTTTCACTTGCACATAATTCTTTGTGCTTGCGCTTGTGCCGCTAGTGAAAACCAGGCTTTAGGCCTTAATGTGTGTGTTTTAAGATGTATTTTCTACTGCGTAATTTGCGATGAATATCGATGATTCTGATGTTGTTCGTTTTTGTTTTACAGGATGAAGGAAGTTACTCGTGTTATAAAGGGACAAAGAAGTTGTACAAGTTCCATCCGCACAAGATATTGAACAATTCAAATAAAGTAAAAGTTTGTGCATTTCATTTCGGCATCGCTTTATTGGCTCGAAAAAAACTAAGTCTTTTGGCGGAAAATGACTGCGCTTTTGAAAGGAGCTTTTAGGATGAAAAAAAACTAAGTCTTTTGGCGGGAAAAATAAAAAACTCAAAAATAAACTAAGTCTTTTGGCGGGAAAATAGTCTGCGCTTTTGAGTGGGAGTCTTCAGTATAGAGTCAAAAATAAACTAAGTCTTTTGGCGGGAAAAATCTGTGCAGTTGCAGCAGATTTCTCCCATTAAAAGATGTCGTTTATTCTGATTTCTTTCACTGGACCCTGTTTAAAAGTGCGGAAAATTTTCCCGGCTCGGCAACCCTACATAGGCAATTTATATAAAAAGAGATAGCCTACATTCTTACTAGTTTCCAGGCCCTTTCAAAAGCGCAGATTTTTTTTTTCTTTCTCTTGTAAATAAGTAAGAGAAATTTATTGATTACAAATAAAGCAAGACTCATTTATTGATTACAATTGTTTGTTTATTTCAAGTTTTTAATTACAAGAATATTATTAACTATTGTACAATGTTGTAAGCGTTAATTATATTTATAATTACAAAGGCAAAAATTCACTATAAAATATACCGATTCAAAATAAAGTGTTTTTTACAAACGAACGATTACTGGAAAATTTTGAAAAATATACTAAGTCTTTTTGCGATAAATTGTACAGGCAAAATACTTCAGGCTTAGAAATAATTTTCTGCTAATTTGTTAAGTTTTTTTTGCAAACAAAATAAATAATCAAATACTAAGTGTCGAAAACGTTGATTTCATCGGTAAAATACGTCCTAAACGCGGACCCGTGCAATATTAAAGAAAATTACGCGAAATAATTGTTTTTAAGACAAAATTTGTGCACCATTTCTTTTGGTATATATTCAACAAATAAATTGGACTCTTGGTGCACAATTTGAAAACAATCTTGGTAAATTACAATCAATGATGACCGCAATTTCTTCTCAATATCTAAATTCAAGTCTCCTAGTATTAAATATTGCACGGGTTTAAACGTTAACTAAATAATATCAACTGACAAAATCTCCTTGCTGCTTTTCCCAAATTTGTTAATACAAGTTGGGAGAATTTGGTAGTATATTGAGACAATTTTCCTTGCGGATCAGCAAGATAATTCTCCTAACCTTGATGCCTAGTACTATACTGATATGTTTGAAGAGAAACTAGTGTTCAATCGCTTTTACGGTAAAACTAGTGTTGTTTACCTAATGAAGTCCAGAGAACGAAAACTTGTGCAAATATGATTCAGCATCTACTTCATGTCAGCTGGCATCTGGCGTCCACTGCAAATCCGGAGCAAGCGACGGTCTGAAGAAAAATAAAGGAAATCCATGTCAACAATTGATAGTATTTTATTTATCCGTACTCAACAAGCAGGATGATTTTATGAGGCTTAAATCGCGTTAGAACGTAATTAGAAATAACATGGACTGCAAAACAGTCGTTATTTTTCCGCTCAATTCGCTGCTCGCAAAGGCGCGAAGCGCCGTGAGCGTGATCCTCGCGCGAAGCGCGCGAGCCTCTCCGTTTTCACACTCGCTCCAGACCTTTCATTCGAAGACCGCGCGTCGTAACGCAAAAAATACGACTGTTTTGCAGTCTAGAAATAACATTTCATAAACTATATAGTGTGACTAAATCATTCGCGGAGGGAGAAGTAACAATTTTAAAACTTTATACCTTTGAAAAACACTGAAATACCGAAATTATTTGTTATTGGTGTGCGTGAAAATATAATTTACATTTGTTTGTATTCACGATAGCCGGCGTGATCGGTGATGGTTTTCATATTATAATGCAAATCAATCACCTGATTTCTGAGAAGTAAACAACTTAAAATCCACAGAGATTTGAAGTAAAAATTATTCGTATGCCGCTTAACTTTTTTCCATGTATTTCATATTCCTGAAATAGAGATTTTTCGCTCTCAAATATGATTTTGACGCGATTTTGGCACTACATGAACTCGACTTTTAAAGCGAACCAATTTTACGAGATTTCTTTTCATTGTTTACACCCTGGCCTGGCAAATTTACATTTGTATGAAAACATCATGGCGGCGATCGTGAAGTTCATTCAAGGTCATCCAAAACTGTAGGAGGATGTGTAAGTCGTCAAAATTTTCCCAAAAAATTTTAGCTTTGAAAAATCCAGACAAATTTAGGAAAACAGTCCTAATCCAAAAGATAAGGAGAAAAAATAATTTCAGAGAGTCCCAACAGTGGAACATGAATTTGTTTACGCCTGACCTGGCTAATTTACATTTGTATGAAAACATCATGGCGGCGATCGTGAAGTTCATTTCAAGGTCAACCAAAACGATTGGAGGATGTGTAATCTTCGAAATTTGCCCCAAAAAAACTTTTAGCTTTCAAAAATCCAGACAAATTTAGGAAAACAACTCTCTAATTATAACTGATAAGGAGAAAATAACTAAAAAAGCCCATTGTGGAACATTTGTCAATTTAAGAGCTTGGCTATTTTAGCATCAATAAATTTGTAAATTTATTCCATGCGTTTTTTGTTGTGTTACCGCATAGTTGTAATTGAGCCTGCAGTGAAATATTCTAATTGGATAAAAAATCGTGCAAACAATTCAAAACAAGTCCAGAATGCTCAAACAAAATAAATTCCTTTTGCAGTGAAATTCAGATATCTTGTACCCATTCACACCAATTAAACATGTTGCTCGACGAGTTTAAAGATTGAAAATCGGTGCCAGAAGCCAGAATTCTGGAAGCCGTATATATATAATTTTTGCACAGAATTACAATAAGCTTCCACTTGTTTATCGTGTGATCATGTCAAGACAATTAACCTCTGAAAGCAACGATTATACACAAAATATTTTTCAACGATGTTTACGCAACTAAACAGCTTTACACTGCATTGCATGTTAGAGATATGGTGTGAATGGGCTAGATTAGACACCGTTTTGAGTATGAACGAGATTTAAACGTCAATAGCACTGATTCGCTTGAAATATCGGTAGTGTAACAGGAAACCTCAACTCACCTTCCTTTAACAAAGACGATCTTCTGTCTCTAACTGATTTCCTTTCCATTTTCCAGCTCAAAAACGGCATTTGTTAATCTGTAAAAAAAATAATAAGACAAGGTAAGTGATTACTGGTTCTTACAATCTCATCACTATTATAAACTCTACAGCACACGTTATGATGGACCTTTAAACAACGTTGCCGGCCTGTTATCAGAGTAAACCCGAAAACCGAATTAAATGTACAAGAAATTCTGTGTCTTTCCATGATGTAGATATTTCCAACTTACTGTGGCCATTTTTTAATCAATGGAATTATTTGATACAAGTTTGATTAAGTTAATAAATAGGCAATAATTAAACGAATCGTTACCTGAAGATTATTGCCGTGAAGTCAAACTGATTTGGTCATGGATGGATGGTTTCCTTGCATGGAATCTCGGTGTCTTGTTTCCTCTCCTGTTGTAGAAAAAGATTAAAAAAATATATATGAATAAAGAATAAAACTACGAACTTATTTGAAATTGTTTGAAGGGACACAAAGAAATTGCTTATATAATGTAATAACATAATTCGGTTTACAAGTAAAAACTAACGAATGCAGATATACTAGCTTTTCTTCAACGGTTTACAAAAAAAAGCTGACTAACCTATACAATAAAAAATTGCTCGCTTCATGTGGTTTCTTACCTTGAAGAGGACTCAAAGACCATTTACATTGCGGCATCTGTGTTCAGACGCGAAGCATGTGCTTGCAAGTTTTGCTTGAACTCAAGTTCTTGTCCAAACTATTTGTGTTCCGTTCAGCTCCAAGCGTTGAAACTCCTAAACTGAAGCTTGTTTGAAGCTTTTCTGAAGCAATGGGCCGAGGAAAAAGTTAATTTTCTTCTTGTAATGTTTAACGTGGATAGCACTGAAGCGAACGCAACACGACAGTTTATCACATGTATAATTTACAATTTACAATTTCCAAGGCTTGGTTTTCTCAATGCGATTATTTGATTGGCTCTCTGTAATTCAAAATTTCGCCTCTGTTTCGAAATGAGGTTTGCATGGTGCAATTTAAACCTTTCGTAAATAAAAAATAAAATAAAATGAAAGCGAACATTTGATAATTCTCAATAGGAAGAAAAATTTTTGAAACTACAATTATAATCGAAAAAGATATTATCCAGTCAGTGACACAAGCTTGCTTTCCGCATATCACTGGAAAATTTGAACCATTTACAGACGACTTCTCTCAAGGGGGCACTTTTTGTGGTGATTTTTAACAATAGTAAAGGGGGGCACTTTCGGTGGTGATTTAAATGTTTTGAAATTTACACATACTGCAGTTTATGCTTTCTGATGGCGTAAAATGTCTATGAAAGTTTTTTTTTAAATTGGGCCGGATTTATAGAGATTTCATAAGCACATTTTCTCTATAAAGAGCATGAGGACAAAAAACCCTGTAATACTGTCAATTTTACAGAGATTTTCTGATGTCCCATGACGCGTCAATTTAAAGAGATTTTTGTGATTAAATCCGAAGGCATATTTGATGGTACCGTAATGGCAATTGTATTTATTCTGCGCATTTCCCCAGATACTAGTTCAAATGCGTTTAGGCGGTGTTATGCATAATACCGTATGAGTTCATCCCGGACCCCTCTTGTGGCTCTGTATTCGTTTACATGATACGAGCACAAAATCTCATAACAGAACGAGTCATACCGCGGTATGACTCGTTGTGTAAGTTTACCCCGGTCGCTCTAACGGATCGTAGTGATTTAAATAGTTTATTTGAATAGTCCCTGCGAACCAGGTTTTTCCTTCCTGTCAGTAAGTCTGCCTGTACGTTAAAGTCTTTTCTCCGAAAAGTGTCCCCCCTTTAAACATTGCTAAAATCACCACCGAAAAGCCCCCTTTAAAACATTGATAAAATCACCACCGAAAGCGTCCCCCTTTAAACATTGCTAAAATCGCCACCGAAAAACGTCCCCCTTTAAAACATTGCTAAAATCACCCACGCGAAAAACGTCCCCTTTAAACATTGCTAAAATCACCAACCGAAAAACGTCCCCCTTTAAACATTGCTAAAATCACCACCGAAAAACGTTCCCCCTTTAAACATTGCTAAAATCACCACCGAAAAACGTCCCCTTTAAACATTGCTAAAATCACCACCGAAAAAAAAACGTCCCCCCTTTACAACATTGCTAAAATCACCACCGAAAAACGTCCCCCTTTAAACATTGTTAAAATCACCACCGAAAACGTCCCCCTTTAAACATTGCTAAAATCACCACCGAAAAACGTCCCCTTTAACCATTGTTAATTCACCACCGAAAATTGTCTCCCTTTAAACATTGCTAAAATCACCACCGAAAAGTGTCCCCCTTAAACATTGCTAAAATACCACCGAAAAGTGTCCCCCATTAAACATTGTAAAATCACCACCGAAAAGTTTCCCACTTTAAACATTGCTAAAATCACCACCGAAAAACGTCCCCTTTAAACATTGTTAAAATCACCACCGAAAAACGCCCCCTTTAAACATTGCTAAAATCACCACCGAAAACGTCCCCCTTTAAACATGTTAAAATCACCACCGAAAACGTCCCCCTTTAAACATTGTAAAAATCACCACCGAAAACGCCCCCTTTAAACATTGTTTAAAATCACCACCGAAAAACGTCCCCCTTTAAACATTGCTAAAATCACCACCGAAAAAACGTCCCCCTTTAAAACATTGCTAAAATCACCACCGAAAAACGTCCCCCTTTAAACATTGCTAAAATCACCACCGAAAAACGTCCCCCTTTAAACATTGCTAAAATCACCACAAAACGTCCTTAAACTTGTTAAAATCACCACCGAAAAACGTCCCCCTTTAAACATTGCTAAAATCACGCACCGAAAAACGTCCCCTTTAAACATTGTTAAAATCACCACCGAAAAAACGTCCCCCTTTAAACATTGCTTAAAAAATCACCCACCGAAAACCGCCCCCCCCCTAAACAATTAGCAAAATCACCACCGAAAAGGTCCCCCTTTTAAACATGTTAAAAATCAACCACCTAAAAACGTCCCCCATTAACCATGTGTTAAATTCACCACGCGGAAATTGTCTCCCTTTAAAACATTTTAAAATCACCACCGAAAAAGTGTCCCCCTTTTAGACTTGTTTAAAATCACCACAAAAAACGTCCCCTTTTAAGAGGCTGTCTCTTTTAAAACCGCCCCAGACTTTTTTCTTCGAAATTGGTTTTTTCTCATATGCTGGGGTTTTTTAAGTTTTTACCAAGTAACACAAAAAGAGTTTTATTTGATCAAAATTCTAACGGGAGTTTTTTTAGATCGAAAATTTTTTGGGCGGTTTGGCATAATTTCGGGCCCCCGGAATTTGAAAAAATGACGCATATTCCCCGTCGCCGGAAAAAAAAATTTCGTCCAAAATCCTTTCTTTTTTAATCTTAGATATATCATAGAATTTGTTCAACTGTTGCAATTAGAATTAAATTGTGTTACTTCGGGGGTAAAAATTAGATTTTCACCACCTAAAACGAGTTTGAACGAAAAACCCAAAAAAGTCAATTGGGCAAAATTTTAAAATGTGGCCCTGTTTCAGACTGCTTAACTACATAAAAAAAAAACTAGAAAGGCCGTTAATTTGACTAAAAATAAAATTTGTCAGCACATACATTTTTCAAAACTAACAACTGTTTGAATTTTTGGGAAATTCTGAAATGTAAAAAAACGAAAACATTCGCTCTCACATGTTTTCGGAAAATTCCTTCTAAATCTCTTATCGGGCTTTCTGATGTAATTTTTTGGTCTCTTCAGTAATCCTTTATTGCCTATTAAGTAACTGTCAGAAACTCACTAAAGCGTGTCCCGACCAGCTATATCAGTTTACCACGTACACTGAGTCTTACAATGTAAGGGGGAGATACGGTTCAAGCCATTGAGATCTGTATCGAGCGTGTGACGGTCACATCACAACGTGTAGCCCGAAACGGTCTTCTTTGCATTACTACCATACTATTGTTCGTAGCCGCTTTGATGAGTAGATGTATTGCTTGAATAGTTTTGTAGAGGCATCTTAGACGACCTAAGGTATTACACGACATGAACAGTAAATTAGAGCGCGCGTCATCGTGCATGGATGGTGGAAGGGAAGAAAGGATTTGCTGGCGCATGGTTTAGGTGTGGTCACTCGTTCCCATTCCCTTGCGGTTTCGATGATCTGTTGACATTATTCAGAAATGGACCAAAATTCAACCAAGAATTGTTTAGTGTTTGCAAACGTGGAGTGCCTGACCAAATTTTTATTTTGGGAACAGTTTCGAATTAACAGTCATATTCTGAGCTTTCTGTTTATGTAGTTAAGGCAGTCTGAAACAGGTGCCAAGGACATTTCTAAATTTTGCCCTCAAAGTTGAGCTAATTTTCGTGTTTTCAGTTCAAACTCGTTTAGGTGTGGTAGAAAATCTAATTTTTACCGCCGAAGTAACACAATTGAATTCTAATTGCAACAGTCTGAACAAACTTCTATGATATATCTATAGATTAAAACTAAAGAATTGGATCTTTAGGACGAATATTTATTTTTTCACGGCGACGGCAATATCTCATTTTTGCAGTTCCGGGGGCTCGAAATGAGTGCCAACCGCGCCCAAACTTTGATCGATCATAAATAACTCCATTAGAATTTTTGATCAATAAAAACTCATTTTAGTGATTACTTTGGTAAAGGCTTCAAAATCCCAGCATATGAATAAAATCCAAATTTCGAAGAAAATCGACTGGTCGGTTTTAACAGAGACAGCCTCTTAAACATTGTTAAAATCACCACCGAAAAACGTCCCCCCTTTAAACATTGCTAAAATCACCACCGAAAAACGTCCCCCTTTAAATATTGTTTAAAATCAACCACCGAAAAACGTCCCCCTTTAAACATTGCTAAAATCACCACCGAAAAACGTCCCCCTTTAACCATTGCTAAAATCGCCACCGAAAAACGTCCCCCTTTAAACATTGCTAAATCACCACCGAAAAACGTCCCCTTTAAACATTGTTAAAATCACCACCGAAAAACGTCCCCCTTTAAACATTGCTAAAAATCACCACCGAAAACGTCCCCCCTTTAAACATTGCTAAAATCACCACCGAAAAACGTCCCCCTTTAAAAACATTGCTAAAATCACCACCGAAAAACGTCCCCCTTTAAACATTGCTAAAATCACCACCGAAAAACGTCCCCCTTTAAACATTGCTAAATCACCACCGAAAAACGTCCCCCTTTAAACATTGCTAAAATCACCACCGAAAAAAACGTCCCCTTTAAACATTGTTAAAATCACCACCGAAAAACGTCCCCCTTTAAACATTGTTAAATCACCACCGAAAAAAGCGTCCCCCTTTAAACATTGTTAAAATCACCACCGAAAAACGTCCCCCTTTAAACATTGCTAAAATCACCACCGAAAAGTGTCCCCCTTTAAACATTGCTAAAATCACCACCGAAAAAACGTCCCCCTTTAAACATTGTTAAAATCACCACCGAAAAGTTTCCCCCTTTAACATTGTTAAAATCACCACCGAAAAGTGTCCCCCTTTAAACATTGTTAAAATCACCACCGAAAAGTGTCCCCCTTTAAACATTGCTAAAATCACCACCGAAAAGTTTCCCCCTTTAAACTTGTTAAAATCCCACCGAAAGTTTCCCCCTTTAAACATTGTTAAAATCACCACCGAAAAGTGTCCCCCCTTTAAACATTGCTAAAAATCACCACCGAAAAGTGTCCCCTTTAAACATTGCTAAAATCACCACCGAAAAGTGTCCCCCTTAAACATTGCTAAAAATACCACCCAAAGTGTCCCACTTTAAACATTGTTAAAATCACCACCGAAAAGTTTCCCCCTTTAGACATTGTTAAAATCACCTCCTTCAAACTAGGCATTTCTTTCCAGCTAGTCAGTCAGCCTGTACGTTAACGCGATTTCTCTCACGTCATACAATCCCTATTCCGCTTCTAGGTCCGTATTGAGAAAAACTATGTCCATGGTCTTGAAGTCCCGTACTAATTGGACAGTAACGCGTCATTTATGCGCGCTGTCCTTTTGCTCGCGCATTTCGGTCAAAAGCAAACTCAATTGTTATGCTCGTTTATAATTTTTTCTTCGAATTTCGTTATAATTATGATTAATTGTTAACAGGACTTCGTGTCGTCCAATTCTGTCTGCAATCATACTCGTGATTAAACAAATCGGACTCCCGCTGCGCGGTCGTCCATTTTGTTAATCACTCGTATGATTACAGACCGAAGTGGACTCCACTCAGTCCTATTACCATAAACTGGTACATGATAAGGAGCATTCTGATTGTTCCCTGAGCGGAAATTTGCAATACCGACCGCTAACTAAATCAATTTCGCCGAATTCCGTTTATGGAACATCGAATAAAAAAGAAAGCTAAGGTATTGACGGAGACTTTTAAGTCTCTTAAAAGGAGATTTCTGATCGGACACTTAAGAAGATTTCTGGGCGGAGACAAAGGCAAAAAGTTTTTCTAAGTGGTGACTTAAGAAGTTTTCTGATCGGAGACTTATAGACTTAGATTTCTGGGCGGAGACTTAAGAAGATTTTCTAGGCGCAGAATTTCTAGCTATATTATAGGCGGAGACTTAAGAAGATTTCTAATTTCTTTTTAACTTCGGTGATCGGACGGTAACCGGTGTTGCCCCTGTGCTATGGTCGTAGACAAGAGAAAGTGGCTAAAATTTAGTGATTTATACGGCGAGTTGAATAGTCCTACAAACGAGGCATTTTCTTTCTTTCGGATTGTTGCAATGGTTTTCCTTTAAAATTTGCGCGGGAAATTGGCGCGCGGGGCAATCTCGTTCCCCGAGAGTCCTCGTTACCCCTTGTCCAGCGGTGGAGCAGCCGACCTCTGGGATAGAGTGATCCGCCTGACTTGCGCAGTAAGACCGAAGTCCAAGAATCTTGGCGTCCGTTTGTTGAAACGTGGGGTCGAACACATGCGCAGTAGAGCCGGAAGTCCTAGAATCCTGTCATGGCGGATCGCTTCCCCCCAGAGCTCCTTGTTGGCCGCTCCACCGCTGGACAAGGGTAACGAGGACTCTGGGAACGAGATTGCGCGCGGTGCGAGCGCATGCTCGAGCATTTGACCAGGGTGGATGCCCCTTCTGAAAACGCGGGACGTTTTCCGGCTGCTGTTTCACGTCGCCGAACAATTTGGGTTTGTTAGAATGTTAGGTTTACATGTGCTACTTTACCATATACCAATAGAAAACAAGTGAAGTTTGGGACTAAACGAGAAATGCTGTGGAAACACGAGCCGCAGGCGAGTGTTTCTACAGCAATTTCGAATTCTCCCAAACTTTCACGAGTGTTACCATTAAACTCTATGGAAACACAGGGAAAACATTTTCTATTGTTTTTATGAGGTAAAAGTTCGAAGCAATTTTCTATTTTTCCATAGAGTTATGGTAAATGGTTTTGAGCCAATCAGATCGCGCGTAGCATCTGTTTATATCATAAAAAGTTGAATATAGTTGATCCGCACCTCGAATCCCAAGGGAAACGAAAAACAGTTCGAGATAGCCGGGAGTTCGAGATAGTCAATAGTAAATGACTGAAAAACAAGGGCAAGGGAAATGGGTTTGAGTTCGAGATAGCGGGCTGTTAAAACATACATGGTACAGGTATCTATTTGAGTGACGGAATGGACTCTTTCATTTGTTAAATATTTTTATTATGACATGTCTAAGTGTATGTACATTGTATTCAGTAGTTTCACACGACAGTTTGTCATCTGATTTCGTGCACGACTCTAGTTTTCTGCGATAAAATATGTTTGCAACAATTATAACAGTTAAAAAAGACGTCGATGATGCTAACCAAGCTGTCTTCCACGGCACAGTAAGGGCTAATGATTAAAACGAGATTAGACAGTGTTTAACCTTTTCACTCCCAGAGTCAAACCTTAATTGAGTCAATAAATGTGGTTCTAAGTCTGTGCATGAAACCCTAGTCACTCCCCTAGTGTGTGACCATTCAGATGAACAGCTATTGAGCAGTACTTTTCATGTGGTACTGTTTTATTATGTTGTACAAGGTGGTTCTAACTTTTAAGTCTGTGGATGAAACCCTAGTGTGTGACCATTCAAATAAAAGCTATTGAGCAGTACTCTCAAGTGGTGCTGTTTGTTTTTGACAATTTTGCAAAATGAGTTCAAGTTTTTTTCCCTCAGTTTTGAACTTACCACTCTTGGGAGTGAAAGGGTTAAGAATGTCGTGGGTTACACTTGTTACGCCATGTCTGAACGCAGTCGAAACTCCCCGCCTACACGTTTGTAATAATAGTTTTGTACACAGTCCCGTGTACCCCGTAAACCAGGTCTAACTTATATACTTCGTTTAACATTAATCCGCTCTAAGTGTTAAAGCCTTCCTGCTAGCAGAGTCTCCTTTCGAGTCAGAGCAGAGTCTCCTTTTCTTCTCCCTTTAAAATAAGGTGCCTGACGGAACTTAAGCCATCTTCTTCAGGTTGCACTTCATGTTGGTATCTATGAGGTGTCCTTCTGATATGTTCCTAACAATTGTCTTGCTAGCTGTAGGAGAGAAAACGAACACGACATAATGAAATATTGTTGTCAAAGACAAATATAGATCTCCGTAGAAGCATATCTCCATGAAAGTACATTACTAAAGGCACTTAGCTGATTATCAACTTGCAGTAGCGAATGTGGAAGGCTGACGTTTCGAGCGTCAGCCCTTCGTCGGAACATTGTGTTTTATTTGCCCACCGACACAGCATCACAGTTTCTTTAGAAACTAATCACTTGGTTTAAAGTCAACTCTCTCTAAAGCAGACACCCTCGGGACCAGCTCTAGCTGTCCGCCTTAGAGAGATGTCCGCCTTAAAGAGAGTTTAGGTACAGACAAACAAGTGAAATTTGGCTGGGACCTGCCGGCCATCGATGTGTCTGCCTTGCAGTGGTCTCCGCTTAGAGAGAGTTGACTGTATTACTAAAATAGTCACACATCTAATCGGAGTCAGAGTGTGCCCTCTTTTTTAACACAACGAAAACCAGACAATTTCTTCTTGACGAGAACTTATAATGATTTGAAATTACTGCTCAGAGCAGTTTCCAATTGAGTGTAGTAAAACCAAAACCAAAGTTACCACTCTAGCCAATCAAAACGAACATTAACAACACAATGAACCAATCAGAACTCGAAGCAAATACATGTACCCGGCGCCAAGCGCGGGAAACGCGTGCGACCAAGTCACGATTGGTCAGTTTAGTTTGCAATCTAATTCTGTCTGTAATCATAATTACTAAAATGGTCTACGTTAGAAAAACGAAGAGAATTCTCGTCTCTAGTCGAATGCTTTAAAATAGTATTTGGGTTAAACGGTTTGAATTTCAACGACTACTTTGAATACACTAAATGCAAGTCGACAAGATCTAATCACCAATACAAATTCAAACTAAATCAGCAAAATGCAATTGCTTCAAGTACTCATTCTTTGTGAGGATCATCCGTCCTTGGAACAATTTGCCGAACTACGTATTAGACGGGGATACTATATAAACATATACCAGGCCTTTAGACTTTATTATTATTTATTTGATTTCCTATTTTTTTTTTAGGTGATCTGTATATAGGGTTAACCTCAAGATCTACCTGTTCAAATATTTTTATCTTTTACTTATATTTGAATAAAGTATTATTATTATTATACTCGTGATTAACAAATCACTCGTATGATTACAGACAGAATTGGACCCCACTCACTCCTGTTACCATTATTAATCATATCAATCCTCCGACTACTCCATGAATTGCACTCCACTCAGTCCTATTACCATGGTGTATCGTTATCTCATTTCAGATATCTTGATTATATCATTAATAGGGTTGAGCAATAACTTACACTGGTGAACTTGTCTGTTAGTTCCACAGTTAATCCATTCTCGGTCATCCCTCGTGGTACAAGAGAACTCAAAGAAGAAGACGGGTTCACGTTCAGATAATTGTCAAGCCTTTCTTTGGGTAAGTAGTCTTGCTTTGCCTTCAACTGACAGTGTAGAAAAGCACGAAACAACGAAAAAATTAAAAAAAAACGTTTGAAAAAAATTTCAAAAAAAAAACAAAAAACAAGAGAGTTAGCCTATCTCTCTTATCCAGTTTTGCTTACATTGGAATCATTTATAGTTGAACCTCTCTATCTCGAACTCCCCGCTATCTCGAACTCAAACCCATTCCCCTTGCGCTTGTTTTTTCAGTCATTTACTATCGGCTATCTCGTTTCCCTTGGGAGTTCCGAGATAGCGGGGTTCAACTGTATTTGTAAAAAGGTAAACCAGAAACAGTCGAGGGAACAAGTGCAAATCTTCGCTGAAGCACTCGAAGAGTTTCCGATTCTTATTATCCAATCACAAACTAGCGCGAGCACTCACGAGTACTCCGAACGCAATCGCGCCAGCAAATACGTCATGTTTCTTAGCAACTTCGGGGACGAACACCGCGGGCTCAGTCCTGTCTCGGAGGCGGGATTTCGCCATCAACTGGTCTGTACTTGCGGTGAGGGTAAAAGGCGGAATGAGTTTGCGGAATGGCATGTGGCATGACTTGCGGAATGGCATAATTATGCGGAATATAACATATGCAGAATAACTTAAAGAAATAAATTAACTGCAAATAACCGCTTTACGTAATGCTGCGGGCTCAAACATACGATCTTGTCACGTTTTCAAACAAGATGGCGGCTGTTTGGTGACAAGAAGCGTATTGATTAACCCATTTACAACGCCGCTTTTGTGTTCGTCGTAGCCATATTTTTCGGTCAACACAAAGACAAATTATCCTTTAAGTGATATTCGGTATTCTGGAGGTAAATTATTTTAGTTATCAGGTTGTATTTTCATGAAGAAGAAGTGTTCTGTGTCGATTCTGTGCAAGAAATGAAAGTACACGAATTATAAAATTATTTGAGTGATAAGCATAAATCCACGACAGATCCAGATGAACAGATCGATGGGTATTTTGCCAGTTATATGAGTGCTATGATTTCTTGGAAAACAGCAGCTGCTGCTGCTCTCAGAAGATATCAATAAAATTGGATTTGATGATAGACTGTGTGACACAAACTTCAAGTTGCACAACATTTCTGCCCACACGTGACACTTCACAAAAATAACCCAACTTTGAGCACTAAAATCGCCAAGAAGATAAGTCGCGTTTAGAGGCATTTTCTGTCTCTTGGATTCATGCACATTCGAAGAGCAACTTTCCGACATTTTCGGCAAATTCCGCCACGCAGTTTCATATACAAACGCCATTTCCTGTATAAACTTTGCAGCAATTAAAAAAATAAAACTCACATAAGTGATAGATTTCTTCATAAAAATACAACCTGATAACTAAAATAATTTACCTCCAGAATACAGAATATCACTTAAAAGATAATTTGTCTTTGTGTTGACCGAAAAATATGGCTACGACGAACACAAAAGCCGCCATCTTGATTGAAAACGTGACAAGATCGTATGTTTGAGCCCGCAGCATTACGTAAAGCGGTTATTTGCAGTTAATTTATTTATTTAAGTTATTCTGCATACATCATATTCCGCATAATTATGCCATTCCGCAAGTCATGCCACATGCCATTCCGCAAACTCATTCCGCCTTTTACCCTCACCGCTGTACTTGTAATGTTCCCTCGACTGTACGGACTCCAAACTACGTCCCGAGGGTGTCCGTTATAACGAGACGGTTGACTGAAAACAGTTGAACCTCGCTATCTCGAACTCAAACCCATTCCAATAAGGATGGGGAGGGGGTGGTGGTGAGGGGGGGGGGGGGGGGGGGGTGATTTCAGGGGGTGATCGTCGTACCTTTTAGGGGTTAACATTCGTGGTTTCGTACCACTTAGGGTGTTAAAATCTACAATGACCACAGTTAGAGTTATCCCAGTACACAGGACTCGACTTGTCGTTCGAATTAGTACCTCTAAGGGGTAAAAATGAATTCAAACCACTCCCACAAAACGATATTCTGGTACCTTTTAGGGATTCTTTTCAAAATTCCCGACGAAAATCCCCGTTACTTTTATATGGGAGTCCCCCCCTGGGGATATAGCTCATGATACGTAAATATTTTTACCTTCGGTGCAGGAAGTTCCTCTGCTCTTCTCGCGTCTGATAATCGAACATAAACTGAGCTTCCTTCCACGAATTTGATCTTGGAAACGAAATAAAAGATAACAATCAAATTAGTATTAAGAGAAGAAAATACAGTTTTTTCAGTGTTCCACCCGGTGGCTGAGGCAATCCTTCGTCGTAAAATGGTCTGTAAACCTTTCTTGTTCATTTGTACGCTTGGAATTCAAGCTAATTCAGAATTCACGTTGTAATATTACAGTTGAACCTCGCTATCTCGAACTTGGTCATCTCGAACAGCCCGCTATCTCGAACTCAAACCCATTCCCATTCCCCTTGCCTTTGTTTTTCAGTCATTTACTATCGGCTATTTCGAATTGTCGTTTCCCTTGGAAGTTCGAGACAGCAAGGGGTTCAACTCAAGCAACTGACTAACAGGGCTCAATCACTTCGCGGAAAATTTGAAGTGTTTTTTACTCAACTATGCTTGGTAAGACGAAATGTAACTGAAGGCACCAGGTTAAACGCAAAACAAAACAAAAACAAAAATAGAAAACGATGTGATATATATTGCGCCGGTATTGCAATGTAAAGGCCCGACAAACGCACGCAAAATTTCAACGCAACACAGCGCAACATCGTTGGATCGTGTTGTGAGATGTTGTGAAGGAGCTGGCCAAACGCACCCAACATTTTAAACACAACATAGCGCAACATTGTTGAGCACAACATGTTGCACACGTTTGGCCACCCTGTTGCAATATATTGCAGCATGTTGGATGGTGCTTTCAAATAGCAATCGAAGTAGTGCGCATGCTCCGGTGCAACAATGTTGCACGAACGCAGCCAAACGAGTACATCATGCAAAAATGTTGCACGAAATATTTTGAACATTTTCAAACTTGATCCAACATCATCCAACATGCTGCAACATATTGCAACAGGCTGGCTAAACATGTCCAACATGTTGTGCTCAACAATGTTGCGCTATGTTGTGTTAAAATGTTGGGTGCGTTTGGCTGGGCCTTAACAAACTTACCATCTTTCTTCTTCGAAAGCTTTCAAGGACATTACGACAAGTATCACTTTGAAGAGAATTTAGCACAACTGTAAATCGAAGAAAAAAACTTTTTAAATCGATGGCAAGTTACAAAATAAAGCTCCCCCTCTCCCGCTGAAGGAGGAACGAAGACCAGACTCGAGAGAGGGACGGAAATCGAGCGTAGGTTTTCCATGATTGTTTACTTGCCCAGGGCCGGTATCCAGCGGAGCCCTGTGTACGCTATACAGCATAAGCTATGCAGTTCTTATACAGTAAGGTAAAGGGTTAGTCTGTTTTAAAGGAGCTATGTCACGATATTTTAAGTCATTTTTGCGAAGTGCAAAATCCCCTTCAAATTGAAGAAAGCCTAAAAATAACAGTTTACCAAGGTAGAAAAACACCAAAGAGGTAATAAGAAACCAAACAGGAACAAGGATGGTTGAGGATGGAGAAGATTAAGACGGATTGCGAACGGCGAACTTTCAAGATGTGCCATCCGTGACGTAGCTCCTTTAAGCCTGGCAGTTCCTAATGATTGATCAGTGCCAGGGTTTGACTTCAGTTTCTGGATTATGAAGCCGACTAGGAGTCTTGCTACTCTCCCTGGATGTGATGCAAGTCCAATGCCAGGTTACCCCTAGCATTTTGTCAGTTTGCCAGTACCCATTTATACTCCTGGGTGGAGAGAAGCACTGTGAGAGTGAAGTGTCTTACCCAAGAACACAACACATGGACTATGGTCAGGCTCGAACCCAGACCTCTCAGTCTCAAATCCAACCAATCAGCATTTGGCACCTGTACCACACCCTTAGAAGCACTAGCCCCTGTACTACTTAACAATTATAATCACAAAATATTTATGGTCTGTCATTAATATCATTGACATGTGGAGATAGCACCTCAGGGGGGTCCCCTGTGTACAGCGGAAGCTGATAACAACCGTTCGTAGCATAGCCCTCGTCAAACACTTGAACTGCGGTCCAAGCCTACGAGAAAAAATAAAATAAATAAAATAAAATCAGCTGCATTGTCTTTACCTGACAGAAAGATAATTGAACAATAACTACATGAATATTCCTTGTAAAGTTCTGAAATATTCATACACAGCAAGAGATGATGATACAAGAGAAGGATTCCCCGTGCCCCATGATAATTATTTTGACATCTATTAATAGTTTCGAGCCATGCTGTGAAGTTATTTTTATTTCGTTCTGATCGATGTTCCGCATGACGCCACTCTAAATGACAATCAGGTAACGCTTTTAAAATAGCTCGCCATGGACTGAGAAATCTTGTAAACAGAATCCTTGAGTCGATAAATGTGACTGTAACTTTTAAGTCTGTGGATGAAACCCTAGTTCAGTGTGACCATTCAAATGAAAGCTATTGAGCAGTACTTTCATATGGTACTGTTTATTATGCTGTACAAGGTGATTCTGACTTTCAAGTCTGTGGATGAAACCCTAGTGTGTGACCATTCAAAATGAAAGCTATTGAGTAGTACTTTCATATGGTACTGTTTATTATGCTGTACAAGGTGATTCTGACTTCAAGTCTGTGGATGAAACCCTAGTGTGTGACCATTCAAATGAAAAGCTATTGAGTAGTATTTCATGTGGTACTGTTTATTATGCTGTACAAGGTGATTCTTACTTTTGAGTCTGTGGATGAAACCCTAGTGTGTGACCATTCAAATGAAAGCTATTGAGTAGTACTTTCATGTGGTACTGTTTATTATGCTGTACAAGGTGGTTCTACCTTTTGAGTCTGTGGATGAAACCCTAGTGTGTGACCATTCAAATGAAAGCTATTGAGTAGTACTTTCATGTGGTACTGTTTATTATGCTGTACAAGGTGGTTCTAACTTTTAAGTCTGTGGATGAAACCCTAGTGTGTGACCATTCAAATGAAAAGCTATTGAGCAGTCCTTTCAACTAGTGCTGTTTGTTTTTTACAATGTTGCAAAATTGAAATTCGAGATTTTTTCCTCAGTTTTGAACTTAGTAATCTTAGGAGTGAAACTGTCCGCCTATTTAATGGCGAAGTTGACTGTATGGTTGGTATCCAAGGACAAGTAGTTGAGCTTAAAGAAAAGTAACGAGTCTGGTTACATGTACCTGCCCTTGTAGGCTGTAAGATGTTTTAGTTTGACTGGTATCCAATATCAACTCATGTAGATGGATAATAACAATCATAAATCTGTTGTAAACGCGGCGGGGGAAAACCTGCAAACAAACAAACAAATAAACAAGAAAAACATGGTTATTGAAGTAAATATTAATGTTTATCTCTTTCATGCAAACCCACTACCAATCGAGCAGGATTCATTTTTCTCTAGACTACTTCAACTCCCGTTGGAGGGCTCAGCATTTTTCTTTCTTTTGAAAACATTTTTTCATTTATCCAAGTCGCCACTCCACTCTACATACTTCGACTTTGACAACACTGTGTTACACTATAGGGAATGTGTCGTGCAACTTGCTTGTAATGCAGAAAACGATGAGTACTGTACCGTTACGATATCATGTAATTCGTGTTTTGCATGCGATGTACAAATTATCGTCAAATTGATAGTTTAATCAAGTAGAAAAACACCAAAGATGTTCAAGTGAAGCCTCCTTTAAGGGCGACACCCTCGATACAAGGAGAAGTGTCCCTTAATAGATTAGGTGTCCCTTTTATAGAGGTAATTGATTACAAAGATTATATGAGTGTCAATTTGTCCCGGACAAAAATTTGTGTCCTCTCAAAGGTAGCCTGCATCGCAGACGGACATTACCGGCGGTTCAAGTCCGTCTGCGACGCAGGCTACTCAAAGGAGGTGTCCACTAAATGGAGGTGTCCCAAAGTAGAGATTCCACTATAGTAATTAAAACCGAAAAGGAACAAGGTATGGTTAACAATTAAGAAGGATTACGAACGACCAGCGTTTTATTTTAAGATGCGCCACCTGTGACGTAGCTCCATTAATAAACTGACCTTTGGACCTTCTTCCCAGACAGGTGAAGCGACAGTACTTGAAAACAGCGGTCTTGTTTACAAGGTTCAAAGGGTCCTCCCTTGCGCCCTGAGAAAAGCAGCAAAAACAAACGAATAACATCAATCGATAGATGCGCCTGGACAAGAGCAAATCCATCCCATTCAGCCTTACACTGATCAGAATCTTATTTCTCCACAAAATGAATACAGGTCATGCATGAGAATAAAGGAATTGGTCCAACGAGTACTACATGGGGTCGAGACAATTTAATAAATAATAAATAAACTGAATAATAAATGGGAATTTCACAGTGGCTCTTCTCTTCCACTGTTTCCAGATCGAATTGGAATTAAGAAATGTTGGTTTTGTGGAGGGAGGAAAACCGAGTACCAGGCGAAAAATCCTCGGAGCAAGAGAACCAACAACAAACTCAACCCACATATGACGACGGGTCCGACATTCGAACCGCATTGGTGTGAGCCGGGCGTTTTCACCAGTGCGCCATCCCTGCTCCCCTATTTGCCGATTTTAAAAATCGATAGATTGTCGGCTCGATTTCCGCCGCTCTCGAGTCCAATCTTCGTTCGTTCGTTCGTTTCGTTCGTTCGTTCGTTCGTTCGTTCGTTCGTTCGTTCGTTCGTTCGTCGTTCGTTCGTTCGTTCGTTCGTTCGTTCGTTCGTTCGTTCGTTCGTTCGTTCGTTCGTTCGTTCGTTCGTTCCCAAGAAGTAGAATTTTGCTGTAGAATATAGACGAAAAATATACATACCCTTAGCTACAACATAAAAATGCCGTAGTACTTTGCTTTAATTTATCAAAACACAATCCTTTCTTTTACTCACCTTATAGAACGCCCAGGAGGCGAGAGGCAGTAAGGTCACCATTGTAAAATTGGCCCACGGTAAATTCTGGGCAGCATCCACGGAGATCTGTGAGTTATTACGAATAAAAATCAGATTGCCAGTCACAAAACAGACTATTGTAAGTTCCGAAAGAAACGACCCTAGTTACGTTCGGATTTAGCCTTTTCCTCAGTATCACTACATTCGGATAAGGTCGTGACTAGAATGGATAGCCAAAAATCAGATCAGACGTTACCCTAACCCACAAGAAAGCTAACAATTCTCGGGGCTATAGTAGGCTATACCGGGCTAATCAGTGTTATTATAGACCAACTGGGGTACTTAAAGTAGGCTGATCTTATTTTGGGCTATCCATTTAAGGCATAGCCATTTGGAAAAGCTTTTGTATGTGGCCAGTTGGATTGATTCAGAGTTGCACCAGAGTTTTCTTTAACTCTTATCAGTCCCGGGCCAAACGAGAAAAAACTCTCGACGACTCTCGAAAAGTTTGAGAGGTGGTTTCAATTCGATGAAACACACTAGAGTCCGACGAGATTCGTCGAGAGCGTATGAAAGTTTCAGGCCAAACGAGAGCGAGAGTTTGAACTCTTTGTCAACTCTCATTCTCGCTCGGTCCTCGTGATAAACACGTTTGCTATGAGAGCTAAGTCAGTTAGCAAAGGAATTGTGTTTCTACGTTATGAGCAGAAAGCCGCTAAGTTTCAATATTTTATCTAACGTTGTCCATCTAAAGAATGCATAGCAATCAGATAAGGGAATTGGGGGAACACTCAATAAGTACCGTTTTTAACAAATCTTCGTGTAAGCACTCCTAAAGTTACGAGATTTTTTTATTATCCAATCACAGAATAGCGCGAATACTCGAGAGCACTCCGAAAGTTGTCACGCCATCATGACGCAATTAAGATACGTCATGCTGCTTTGCAACTTCGGGACGAAAACGCGCGGCTCGGTCTTTTCTCGGAAACTGGTACTTGTTACCGCGACTGAAGCCTACCTTTAATCCGTGCATCACGTGGTACAGTGCGATGTAACTAAGGCCCAGGTCCCCAGGTAAAGCATCTATACTTCGAGTGAGACGAGTCTAATCAACAAAAGAGAGGAAAGAAAACAAATCAAAAACGGCTGTATAAGGAATTCTCGGTGATGTTCATACTAAATGCAACCATAAGTGAGAATAAAAATAACAGAAGGCTTTTCTGTTGAGAAATAAGTACAACACAAATCTACAACTGTTCAACACAGCTTTTCGTATTTTCGTTACTTTTTGTAGCTCGTTTACCCCAAAGGGTTAGCTAAACATGGTTTGTGATTAAACGTTGTTTCCTGAGGTTTATCGTCCTCTTTCCATTTTTTCTGCACATAGTTTTTTAACTTAACACATTTCGTTGGTGTGACATCGAAAGTTATCGCGGAATTGCTTTGGGGGTTTTACTTTACTGCGCTCTGTGATTGGTTTAAAAACTCGCGCCACCTACTCAACCAATCAGATGCAAATTGGGTCACACGCGTTTTCCCGCTCTTGGCGCCGGCTACGTGTATTTGCTTCGAGATCTCAATTCATTGTGTTGTTTTTACGTTTGTTATGATTTGTGCATTGTAATTGCTTTGAACATACTCCCAGATTCAGTCTCCTTCGCAGCCCTTATTGAGTCGTCACGCAACGCTCCTCTCCGCTGTAGTGGACAAGGATTGCGTGACGACCCAAATAATGGCTGCGAAGGAGACGAAGATTCACCTTGATCCAGCTTTCTATCACTCTGTCTTTCTTAAGCTTCTGTTCCTGTCCATCGCCAATAAGCTTTATTGCGTCTCGAGTTCTGATTGGCTGTCTCTTGATCATGCTGTGAAAAATCTGGCACTCGCCCCAGTGAAGGTTTCACAAAGAAAGAGAGTAATATTCACCTGAAAAACAAGCACAAAACTCGACTATTAGAGAGAGCGAAAACTACTCATCTCATCACACAGTCACTCGCAGCTTGGTAGCCCAAAACACGTCACACTCCCCATAGCACAATGTGTCACACAGCACGCTCGCATCACACTCAACGATTAGTATAATAGGACTACGTACTGTCCCCAATTTTAGGAATAATTGGATCATAAAAAATTCCAAGGGCTGTTTAATTGGACGAAGGCCGTAGGCCCGAGTCCAATTTGGCAGTCAGAGGAATTTTTTTGAATCCAATTAATTTCCCAATTGGACAGTACGTAGTCCTATTACTGTTAATTATATTGAGCACGGGAACTTGTGCTGTCCAATTTGGGAAATAATTAGATAGTTGCTTGAATAGGATTTTACAGTAGCAATATAATTAGGTAAGGTAGGTGAAAAGCCACAGCCGGGGCCCAAACTGGCCCACACTTCCGGAGCTTATCCAGCTTTATGATACAATTTTAATTTGTAGTTCTGTTATGCGCAGGTGAAGCATTTAGGTATGGGTTCGCGCATGCTCTATATGTCCCGACTTGTCCCTGTTAGGATCAGCACAAACAGCCAAAGTGTTTATATGGAAAAAATTTGGCTCGCCCCCCAGGGTCACCCTACCTCTTCAAAGCGAGTGACCCTCCACCCAGGGTCACCCTGCCCCCGAGCCAACAATTTCTCATGTAAACGGTTCGCTGCTATCTATAAAGAAATGTATGAAAAGTTCTCTCACCCGGGGTGGCTCAGTATGGAGGGGTAACCATCCTACCAGGGACAACGTTTCTCCATGTAAATAGGCCCTTTAGGCTTACACCACACAGAGTAGGAAACGAAACACTCGTCACTAAAATTATATCTACTGATCGTTCCACGATAACAGCGCTAAATATGCGAACATTTTGTCTCGTCAACAAAAGCTATTGACGTATTTTGCAACTGTTTCAAAAACATAATTTATCTTTTGAAAAATACGTCCGCCATCCTTATTGTCAATGCTTACCCAAGCAGATCTATTTTAAATTGCGTTTTCCGGCTCCAAAACATCGTAGAGTCAAGAACGAAGTACTAACATTTTTAGTTGCTAAATGTGCCACACGAATTATTAAGTTTTTTGTGGTAACCGGCTGACATGTAATTGGTGATACCGTTTCGGATGTAACCCGCTATTTCCGGTAATCCAGTTTTCTCAACGAACTGTCACATGCGTTGCTAAGGAAGTTTTAACAAATTAAAGCTAAAAACATTGTAAATATCGTCAAACATTTTTGCATGGAGCGCTGCCGTTTCACAAAGTAGAATGAACTTTCTAATTCAACATGTACAAAAAAGGTTTTCTTTCTATTACACAGAGTGATACTCAGTGCGAACTTTGACCCCCGGTTTTATCATCAATTTTCATCGTTGACTTTAAGGAGCTACGTCACGGATTGGCATCTTGAAAAATGCCATTTTTTTCAAGTTCGCCGTTTGCAATCCATCTTAATCTTCTCCATCCTCAACCATCCTTGTTCCTGTTTGGTTTATTATCACCTCGTGGTGTTTTCTACCTTAGTAAACTATTATTTTGAGCTTTCTTCGACTATCATCACCTCGGCCAAACGAAAGAAAACTCTCGACGACTCTCAAGAAACATTTGAGCCGCACGAGAGGCGCTGCTCAGTTATAGTTGACGACCTTTTCTACATTTCTGTATACAGTTGAAGCTCTCTGAACCGACATTTTCGTAAGCAGACAGCTCTACTTACGGCCGCCTTGAAAAACCCGTTTGAACTCTAGCCCATACGAACTCTGCATTTACACATTCCCGTAAGCGGCCAGCTCCAGTTGCGGACACTTTTTCTGCTTCCCGAGGGTGTCCGCTTACGGGAGCTTCAACTGTATTCTCTTCTACACTTGTCATGTTTTGTTCCAAACAATTCAATTTAATAACAGATCTACAAGGACGTCTTTTCGTCCCCTCCCCCCCCCCCACCCCACCCGAGTGAAAACGCTGTTTCGAGTGTCCTGTGTGATGTTGACGACTTCTGTATGAAGTGATTGTTTATAGCTTTGCTGAAACAGAGTTTTCAATAAACACGTGAATTTAACTGATTTGCACGTGAATTCAAGTGAAGTTTTTCCTTGAACGCTACAAACCGTGACTTTATAAACGTGCAACGCGATTCGATTGGCTATCGGAGAAACATCAATAATGCTGACAATACACATGCTATTTGCGGTAACAATTTCCTTAAAAGTTCCCGGTTGAAGTTCGAAGGCGCGTACGCGATTTGCGGTTTGGCGGGAATATTCCGATTGATATTGCCTCGGCTTAACTTGTTCCATTATTTGCAATGAAGGACGGCGAACAGCAGAAAGCACAAGAAAAGAAAGTGGTGAAATATGAAGAAGGCCATGAACAAGGCGTTTAGCGAAATCTTTCAAAATCTCAAGGTAATCGAGGAAGGTACTAAAAAGCAAAGAGAGAGAATAGATCTTCAACGAAGAGGCAGCGCTCCGGCTACAACGCTAAGAGAAACGACAGCAACATTCAAGCAACCGAAAAATGAACGTGAAAGGACACTTTCCACACCAATCCCGGCTTCAAAATTGTCAACCATGAGCTGGGTCTTGAAGTGTTGTGAAGAAGATGAGAATACAGTCGAAGGTCCCTTAAGCGGACACCCTCGGGAAGCAGAAAAAGTGTCCGCAACTGGAGCTGGCGGCTTACGGGAATGTGTAAATACAGAGTTTGTATGAGCTAGAGTTCAAACGGGGTTTTGTCAAGGCGGCCGTATTAAAGTAGAGCTGTCCACTTACGAGAGTGTCCGCTCAGAGAGCTTCGACTGTGTGTTATGTTTTGTTCCAAACAATTAAATTTACAACAGATCTACATGGACGTCTTTTCGTACCACCCCCCAAGTGAAAACGCAGTTTTGCGCGTGCTCTGTGCTGTGTGATGTCGAAGCGTAACGTTTCCTTTAAGACTGTTGTATGAAGCGATTGTTTAGCTTCGCAGAAACATAATTTGTAATAAACATATGAATTTAACTGATTGCACGTGAATTCAAATGAGTTTTTTCCTTGAACGCTACAAACCGTGACTTTGTAAACGTGCAACGAGATTCTATTGGCTATCGTAGAAACATCAAGAATACACCCAATACACATGCTGTGTGCGATAACAATTTCCTTACAAGTTCCCGGTTGAAGTTCGAAGGCGCGTCCGCGTTTTGCGGACGCGTTCTATTTTGTCAACCATGAGCTGGGTCTTGAAGTGTTTGTGAAGAAGATGAGAATACAGTCGAAGCTCCCGTATGCGGACACCCTCGGGAATCAGAAAAAGTGTCCACAACTGGAGCTGGCCGCTTACAGGAATGTGTAAATACAGAGTCTGTATGAGCTAGAGTTCAAACGGGGTTGTGTCAAGGCGGCTGTAAGTAGAGCTGTCCGCCTTACGAGAGTGTCCGCTCAGAGATCTTCGACTGTATGTGAAGCTGGACCGATTTCTGCCCTGGCTCCATTGATGAAACGTAAGCGATTCAAAGCCTTATAGATGATCAAGAACAGAAATTTGGCCGGACAACCTCCAACTTGGATAACATCGACAAACTCGGGAGCTCATTTGATGTGTTGCGGTGTGGCGTATCAAGACTGGCCTTTTACTGAATAAGCCGAAATTCACCTCTGACCAAAAAAAAAACATTTACACTTTTGAAAGGTTAATAAACAGAAGTCGCGACTCGCTTTTTGAAATTCAGGTGATATTTTACCACACTGTAAACCTTTGTAACTCTTTGTTTGCACGCTGTAACAATAGCGATAACTTAAGGAATCAGTGAAATGCAGTGCCTTAAGGCAATATCCATCATCGAGAGCAATATGAAATATTTACCATAGTAAGGCGCGCACTTTTGATCTGAATTTGTACACGATGTATATAGATTTAGAGTTATGTTTTGGATTTCACAAGACATTGAAATATTAGAAAAACGAAATATTTACAAAATGCTTTTTAGTATCATTAGCAGATGCGGTTTGTTTTGCTAAGTGCTTAGCTAAACAACTAATATATACAACTTGTGGAATGAAATGATTATTTGAAAACACTCCTGGTTTTATCAATTAAATTGATTTAGTTGAAAGTTTCATGGCAATTGTTTGACTTGAATGACTGGGGCAAACTCGCAGTATGGCCAGATGCGGCTTTAAGAGAACGAGAGAAGTTAGACTTAAATAAACTCTGCCACAGGCGATAAAATCATTACTAAATGAGTCTTGATGGCAAATGTACAGACAGTCGAAGCTCTCTGAGCCCCGGGGGGGTACTCAAAAAAGTTTTATACGGGGAGGCTCCGCCCAGAGGTCCAACCCCTTACCCTTTCATATACCATTTTTCACAGAAAAGGCACCCCTTTCATATACCTTCCATAGAAAATGGTACCCCTTTCATATACCTTCCATAGAAATTATGAAAATGGTACCCCTTTCACATACCTACAGTAGAAGCACTGCATCACTTTTCTATACCCTTATAATGAACAATATGTTTCACCAGAAATCATCAAGCATTACCAGATGTTAACCAAACAATAATATATTTACTCGTGAAATCCCTACCCTTTCATGTACTTCAACTCGTGAAATCCCTACCCTTTGATATACTTCAACTCGTGAAATCCCTACCCTTTCACATACCTCGAGCCTAAAAAAGGACCCCTTTCGGGCGGAGCCTCCCCGTATAGTCCATTATAGGGAGTACCCCCCCCCCCCCCCCCCCGGGCTCTGAGCGGACACTCTTGACAGAACTCCGTTTGAACTCTAGCTCATACAAATTCTGTATTTACACATTCCCGTAAGCGGCCAGCTCCAGTTGCGGGCACTTTTTCTGCTTCCCAAGGGTGTCCGTTTACGGGAGCTTCGGCTGTATATAAAGTCGTGTCTTTCCTATACGAAATACACATTCGTGCATAGAGACACGTTCAAGTTTGAGAATGATAGTGAAACTGTTTCATACGAAACCACGCACCGTGTCATACACAGTCAAAATTATATCATTAAAGTGTCTCATATTTAGTCCCTGGAAATGTGGTCAAAACTATGTTGCTAAAATCTTTTCTGTTGATTTGTCTTTTGCAGTTATATTCGAGCAATAGTTTTAAACCAAGTTAGTACGTGATGGTATTCAGTTAATTGATCTTGTTATGATTCGCTTCACTTCAGTAAATGATTGCTCTTCGGGGGCGTATTAATGTATTTGTTCTAGCTTTGTAAGAAGAAAAGCTGCGTCACGGATGTCGTGTCTTGAAAAAATTGGCCATTTTTTTCAAGCTCGCCGTTTGCAATCCGTGTTAATCTTTTCCATCCTCAACCATCCTTGTTCCTGTTTGGTTTATTATTATCTCTTTGGTGTTTTTCTACCTTGGTAAACTATTATTTTGAGGCTTTCTTCAATTTGAAGATGATTTTGCACTTCGCAAAAATGACTTAAAAAATATCGTGACATAGCTCCTTTAAGGCTAATCTGATCTGTTAACTCTACAAACATTGGATAATTTCTTAAGCCTGTTTGAAATAGCTGTGCTACGATCTATAAAGTCATTTCTTTGCGATGTACACAATCGATGCAAATCTGCAAATTGTTTACTACGTTAAGAACACCAAACAGGTTATAACAGGTTATAATTAACCAACGAGGAACAAAGTGCAAGGGACCGGGAAAATCACGGTGTTCGTTATAACGGGGGTTCGTTTGTATCGGGGTTCTGTTCCATACATTTTACTGTAACTTTAATTGGCCGGGCTGGAGAATATTGCTCGTTATAGCGGGGGACATCGTTATAAAGGGGTTCGTGAATAAATTGGGGTTCCACTGTAAATCACCTTCAAATTGAAGAAAGCCTCAACATAACAGTTTACTAAGGTAGAGAAACACCAAAGAGGTGATAATAAACCAAACAGGAACAAGGATGGTCGAGGATGGAGAAGATTAAGACGGATTGCGAACAGCAAACTTGAAAAGTATAGCTTAAATTTTTCAAGTTTCACAAACCATGACGCCGCTGCTTTAAGGATTGAGAAGGATTACGAACGACGAAATTGAAAAATTCAGGTTTTCAAACATAATTTGAAATAGAGAGAACTGGTTTTCCAAAAGCTATCAATCAATCAGTTTCCTATCAGTAAACCCGCTGAACTGGTTAGAAAGTTGTTTCCACTCACTATAAACCTACCATCTGCGTAGCTAGGCTTGGGTTGAAAGAGACCTTCGGTTTCCCACTCTGCTTCTGTGAACTCTGACGCCTGAAAAGACAGGTCTTGCAATAAACAGCTAGACGAGATTGGCGAACTTTAGATCGGAGTACGTACACGATTGACTACGAATACGACTTTCGAATTTCAAATCAGTCATGTTCCCAGAGCCCTCGCTCCTCCCTGTTGCTGACCAGTAGAGAAGGAGGCTCTAGGAACGAGATTGGTGTTAGACGTGTTAATATAAACCCTGCGCACTAGGTTTGAAAAGTCGTACTCGTACTCCGATCTAAAGTTCGCTATTTTTTACTCATGATCATACAGGAGACAAGACCGGGGACCCCCATAAAAAGTGACGGGGATGCTAGTCTGCAACTGAGCAGTCGCTCTTTCGTGACGGGTTGGAGCTTTCCCCGCTCGCTCGAAAGAGGGACTGCTTGAGCTCTACGGGGATACTCGTCAGAAAATTCAAAAATCTATCATTCAAAGAGACCCATGTATGGGGAAATGCTTCTCTTAGATCATCCTCTCTTGGTATTGACAGCAAGTTCCGGTTTCTTTGTGGCATACTTTGAAAACGTACTCTAAGAGATATCATACCGTGTAAGAAATGTGAAAATTGGAAATGGAACAGCCAAAGCTGTTCCAAAACAAGAATTTCAACACCCCAAAAGTTACGATGACATGTAGAGATACACAACAACAATCACTTGGAAATTAAACAAAAAAATGTACATTGATATCAAACTTTTAAAAGGGTCACGTACCTCCTTTGGTTTTCCATTAGGATGGCTAGCCGCTTGAACCAGTCTTACAAGCAAACTAGCACATGGTACATGGCTGTTGAAGTAAATGATACACAAAACTGATGTTATTTTATATATACAATATACAAATAAAAAGACTGATTGATTGATGACTGACTGACGACGGACTGACGGACTGACGGTCTGACTGACTGACTGACTGACTGATGACTGACTGACCACTGACTGACTGACTGACTGACTGACTGACTGACTGACTGACTGACTGACTGACTGACTGACTGACTGACTGACTGACTGACTGATTGCTCGATCGATCGATCGATTGCTCGATTGATCGATCGATGTCGATCGATCGATCGATCGATACACTTGCATGCCAGAGGTAAAGGTGTGTTCAGATAGTACTTACGATAGACTTTCAGTCACGCTCTCATGTAATGGTTGGGCGAGGTCTGGGCTACCACCGTATAACCGTATTTGGTGTGGGCCTTCGTTTAGAGCCACCTGCAACAGAACAATTCAAAATTGTCACGCAATCTCAAACTGACGACTTGAAACAATGTACAACTACCGTTTTGTAAGTCTTTCGTTTCCCATTTCAATATCACTGGAGCTTTGTAGGAGACGCGCTTGTCTAATGGTTAGCGCGTTGGGCTCCGGATCGAGCGGTCTGAGTTTGAGCGCTGACCGGAGTCACTGTGTTGTGTTCTTGGGCAAGACACTTTACTCTCACAGTGGCTCTCTCCACACAGAAGTACAAAAGGGTACCGGCAACAAATTCTGGGGGTTACTTGCGTCCCATCCAGGGGGGTAGCGATACTCCTGGTCGCTTCATCCTATAGAAAACGGAGTTCAACCTTTTATATAAAACGTACCATTACTACACTTAAACTTGATTGCCAGCCATGAAGAAAACAAAATAATTATCCGACGTTTCGCTGATCAGTAAATAACTGGCGAAACAATAGCAATCGGTAAAGGAGCTACGTCACGGTTCGCGCATCTTGAAAAAATTGGCCATTTTTTTTCAAGTTCGCCATTCGCAATCCGTCTTAATCTTCTCCATCCTCAACCATCCTTGTTCCTGTTTGGTTTATTATCACCTCTTTGGTGTTTTTCTACAACAACATTACATAGCATTAATAACATTAAGATAGCAAGCAGCAAAGCTAAAATTCTACCTTAGTAAACTATTATTTTGAGGCTTTCTTCAGTTTGAAGGTGATTTTGCACTTCGCAAAAATGACTTAAAATATCGTGACATAGCTCCTTTAATACAACAAAACCTTGACTTCTGAGCTGCTCAGAGACGGCGACTTTGTTGTTCCAACTTCAATGAATATGGGCAAAAATCCGTAACCCGCACAACAGAGATTTTTCCCATCCTCTCCACAGTGTACACTTTCAACATAAGAATACTGGACGGCGGGAAGACTGGTTCTCGGTATTCTAGTCTCGCGTTGTACTCTGGGTTGTAGATATCGGAGTCGAGTTCAGCTTGTACGTCAATGTCTGCACCGATTCTGAAAAAATAAGTAACGCCATCACAAGCGTGACAGATAACGCCATACCAAACCTTAACTGGGAGCAAGCTTCACGGCTTGCAAATGACCAGAAGGAATGGGGAGACCTTGTTAATACCCTATGCGCCACTTGGCGTCTAAAGCCTGGTTTTCACTTGCGACGCAAGCACAAGCGCAAGCAACATACGCAGACGCAGTAATGTGTTGATTTGTCGTAAACAAAAGGCACTGATGATCAACGCGTTACTGCGTCTGCGTATGTTGCTTGCGCTTGTGCTTGCGTCGCCAGTGAAAACCAGGCTTAAAGGATTGATGATGATGAAACGTGACAGTGGTAAATAGAAACAGTGCGCGCGACGGTCTGAAATCTCTGACGTTATTCACTTGTCACGCAAATCTTGAGAACACAGTTCTTGTTTGAAAGTTTATTGAAATTGCAAAACCAAGCTTTACCATGAATGTTGTTTTGATTAGAACGGTTTTCAATTGAGTGTCGAGAGTAATACGAAATTGCCTTGGTTTTGCTTTACAACGCTCTATGATTGGTTTAAAAACACACGCCACCTACTCAACCAATCAGATGCAAAACCAAAACCAAACGCGACTTGGTCACACGCGTTTTCCCGCGCTTAGCGCAAGTTACGTGTATTTGCTTCGAGTTCTCATTGGTTCGTTCTGTTGTTTACAGTTGTTGTGATTGGTCATTCAATTCAAAACCACTCTGTTAAACGATATGGTGATTTACCTGGTATAGTTTTTGTCCAATACTCTTCCAGCCACCTGGAAACAAACGATATAAAAATAAGTTATTTAGTTGTGTAGAGACTAATGATACTCTTGAATGAAAATGGGTTCAATGTTTGAAAGAGCTAACAGGTAATAAATGTAAAGATGGTTAATGCTAAGCTCGGTCATACTGTAGTAAGTAACTGTTTAGTTTGTCACGAGCATGGGACAAAAAAAAAATCTGAGTCCCCGACGGGATTCGAACCCTTCACCTTCCATACACCGGTCGGATGCTCTAACCATAGGTCAGTATTTACGAGTATTAACGCCCTTGCGAACTATCAGCCCGTATAGATAAGCCCACCCAGAAATAAGCTGCCCCCTAAATCTCACACGCAAAAAGCCCTCCCATGACCTTATATCAGATTTAGCTCTTAAATTTTCTTCTGATTATAAGCCAACTGTAAAGATTCTTAGTTCGTCTAGTGTGATCGTCCGGGTGAGTGTAGTCCTGAAAAGGACTGTTGTTGGTGAAGATTCTTTTGCATTTGATACCGTTGCATTACGTTCCGAGACTTTTGATGTTTATTTTACGACTGTTTTGCGTTTCATAGCGTTGATGTGTATAGAGCGTGTCACCATGCGCCTAAACATTTCAGACGCGAAAGCCTTTTCAAATATCAGATCAACCAATCTTTTCGAAAATAAGCCTTCCATCTCCCCCTCCACTGTAAACAAGCCCAACAAAAACGCCTTTTTAACAAAAATAGGCCAGCGCTTGTTTTTCAAAATTTTACGCGGGTATTACTATATTGCTTGGATGGCATTAAGCAAAAACACACCTTGGAGACAGTGACGCTATCTGGAAGGAATCGCGCTCCATCTATATACAGATCAAAGCCATTTCCTTCTTCAAATTCGTCGGTCAGAATAGACGAGCGGCCATTCTTTATCCATACATTCTAGAAAACAAAACAATGACATTAGTCTACAGAGCCTAGGTCATACCAGTTTGATAACCCTTGGCTGTACAGTCGGGGGAATAAGTGCCGTTTTATGAAAATCGTCGTTGAAGCAATCGTAGAGTTTCTGATTCTTATTACCCAATCAAAAACTAGCACGAGCGCTCACGAGTACTCCGAAGCAATCGCGCCAGCATAGCGCAAAAAGGATACGTCATGTTGCTTAGCAACTTCGGGACGTACTGAACCGCGGGCTCAGTCCTGTCTCAGAGGCGGGATCTTACCATCAACTGATACTTGTTCCTCCGACTGTATATTCTTTATAATGAGATGCAGTGCAAACTAATCAAAGGCTCCTATGAGGTGACTCGTGAATGCATAAATTAATATGCATAAATTACTAGTGCGATTAAGACGGATTCCGCTCAACATTCGAGCAATACTGAAGTGCAAAAAATTAAGTTACCAAAAAAATACTCATAACACGGTAACATTTTGAATACAGTTAAGAAGAAATTATCGATAAATTAGCTCCCAAGCTGACCCCGCGAGAGAAGTCATTACATATTTTAATTAAAAGACGCTTCATGTCAGTTCAAAACAAAATGGCGTGCGTTTTTATAATTTTTTACGAGGTTTGACATTAATTTTCTCGAGAATGCTTGAGAATTTAATTGCGGGGTCACTTGGAGAAGTGAATTAAAGTGATATGTTTCAAATAGTATTCAAAATGTTACCGTGCTATGAGTAGTTTTTTAGTAATTAATTTTTGCACTTATTGCTCGAACGTTGAGCGGAATCCGTCTTAAAGTTTACAGCCCATCGACCGAGCGAGTGAAATTTGTCCACCAAATGCTATAACCTGTTCATTGCTTTCGCATTCACGAGTTAAAAATTGACAATGGAAATATTTCTGTTGGTGTGACAGCAATCAAATTTCGCCCAATGTCATTTGTTTCAATCTTGTCCAGTCATTCTCAGTCAAGAGCGCGTCCTTACCTCAGGAAGGTCATTTTCTTGCATGAATTCCTCAGGAGAACTGGGCCTGCCTGGTGCAAGACTAGCTGAGGCAAAAATAGTCACTCTCAACAAGGCCTGTCCATAAGGGGACCACTGTTCTGGAAAAGGGCCCTAAATAAATGGACAACCAAGTTAGCATGAAAACAAAGCAAGCCAACTGGCAAATAGATGTGTTTGAATGTGCGAATAGAGCGGTTTTCAATTGAGTGTTGTTAAACCAAAACCTAAGCAATTACAATAACCAATCACAACAAACGTAAGCAACATAATGAACCAATGAGAAATCGAAGTAAATACACGTAACGGCCAAGCGCGGGAAAACGCGTGCGACCAAGTCGTGCTTGGTTTTGGTTTTGCATCTGATTGGTTGAGTAGGTGGCGGCAGTTTTTTAACCAATCACCGAGCGTAGTAAAGCAAAACCAAAGCAATTCCAGATTACTTTCGACAGTCAATTGAAAACAGCTCTATCATGAGTGATGTCTCAGTTCTTACCCGTAATGGAATGTTAGGGACTGCTACAACGGGCGGAAAGAACAGTTGAAGATTGTGAGTACCCATGTTGAGCCGTGTTGCTCCACCTCGGCTATCTAGGGGGAAAAAAAATTCAATTCTCATCGATTATTATCAGCACTCGGTCGAACGAGCTGAGAGTACACGAGATCGAGTTCACACTAACTGCCTGAAAATTTGAGCAGGTTCAATTTAGATGAGAGTACACGAGAGTCCATGACAACCTGCAAGAGTTTGCGGTCACACGAGAGCGAGATTTTGAACTATTGTCGACCCTCCATCTCGTTTGAACCGGTCTTAAAAGTTTAAGGGCAACCTCGTTCCCAGGGTCTACTCCGCTTTCAAGCGCCCAGCCGCCATCTTGAAAGCGGAGTAGACCCTGGGAACAAGGTTGGTTTAAGGGATATAAATATCTATAAAAATTATGAACATTTTGAATACCTCCTGACTGCCTACTTCGTCTGGAAACTTGCGAGCCTGCAGTCAATGCCAGCGGTAATGCAGTCCAAGCTGCCAGTTTACTTTCGTCCAGAAGATTCGCCGTAGGTGCCGTGGCATTCCCGGATGTGGATAAATTACCTGGCTGCAGGTACACCCGAAATACCACCATGGAATTTGCGTCCCAAGGGACATTTTTGAACTGGGCCTGCAAAGAGTAATAGGTTGTGAGGTTGTAAGAGAGTACATCTTTAAAGGAGCTACGTCACGGATGAGGCTAAATTATTCAAGTATGTCTTTTGTAATCGGTCTCAATCTTCTCCAATCTAAACCATCCTTGTTCCTTTTAGGGTTACAATTACCTCTTTGGTATTTTTCCACCCCAATAAATTATTAGTTTGAGGTTTCCTTCAATTTGAAGGTTATTTTATATATCGCAAAATATGACAACCCTTTCACTCCCAGAGTCAAACCTTGAGTCAATAAATGTGGTTGTACCTTTTGAGTCTGTGGATGAAACCCAAGTGTGTGACCATTCAAATGAAAGCTATTGAGCAGTACTTTCATGTGGTACTGTTTATTATGCTGTACAAGGTGCTATTGAGCAGTACTTTCATGTGATACTGTTTCTTATGCTGTACAAGGTGGTTGTAACTTTTGAGTCTGTGGATGAAACCCTAGTGTGTGACCATTCAAATGAAAGCTACTGAGCAGTACTTTCAAGTGGTACTGTTGATTATGCTGTACAAGATGGTTCTAACTTTTGAGTCTGTGGATGAAACCCTGAGTGTGTGACCATTCAATAGTGTGGGACCATTCAAATGAGAGCTATTGAGCAGTACTGTCAAGTGGTGCTGTTTGGTTGCCCCTACCATGTGACGTTATATGATACAAAATGGCTGGCGGGGGAAATGTAAACCTTAAAAATGCTTTTCCAATTTACTTCAACAAATTTTCAGTTTAGACTCATGATATTCCCAACAATTCAATGGCAGTTTGTTCAAACAGTGGAGATTTCCTTTAAGAATGCAGCCCTCGGTCACAAAAACAACAGCACCTGATTCCAAATACTGTAATTTGCTACGAAGGGCAAACGTCAGCTTTCAAACTTCGTCACGGCGGTTAATTTACCTTTATCAACTTCAAGTTGATAATCAACTAAGTGTTTCTCTTGACAGCCGAGGCAACACAACAGTTTTTTAAGAAACTAATCACAGATTCATTTAGTTACTAATTACATACTGTAAAATAATAAAAACCATATCTGACAATTTATCGTCTGTGTTGTGACTAAAAAAAAGAAAATGATTTTATGAATTTTTATTTCATTCCGACAAGCGCGGAAAAGATGCCTAATTTAAGCAAATACACACGCGGTATATAGCTAAAATATAACTTCAAGGCTAAATCAATGAGCATAATTTCTGTCAACATTGAAACCTTTTTCTCCTTTCTTGTAGGTTAAAAGATCAATCTCTTTGATGTTTCAGGATAAATCAAAACAGGATGTAAACAGATTTTTTCTAAAAAACGAATTAATTATAAAAAAATATGCCGATCTTGAAATAAACCTACCCTTTATTATTTCTGATTTGAAAAAAAAACGTCAATTATACCTGAGATATTTTCTTCCTTTATTAACCACACAACGGATAAAACTGAATAAAATTGCCTTAAAAGTGTTCGGCTATACGTTTATCGCAATAATGATATATTTACAAAACAGTGCAATTTTAAAGTGGAGCTATACCTCACTTTAATTTTTGAGACTGAGGACGAAAAATTCACTGTATTTTAAGCGCATGTAATATTAATAGTGTGGTTTAAATCATCTGGAAGTTGAGGGTGATCGATTATTGTGATAAAATATTTCAACATGGAAGAAAATTTTCTTGCAAAAAAAAAAAAGAAAAAAGAAATGTTAAAATTAAAATTAAAAAAGCTTTTAACATGCAAGGAAAGACTGAATTGATAAACAGTAACTATAATAACAACAAATGGATCTGTATTGTTAGCTAGAGATTTGTGCTGTTTTCTATTCATTTTAATTGAGAAAAACACAATTGAATCAAACTGTGCATTGAACAGAACCCTATCATAAAACACCGACAATTTATTCTCGTATATACGCTCTTTATCACTGGAGTTTTCTATCGATTTCTAAAACTACAGCATCATTAGCATCTGAACTTTAATCGCAAACACAATTTTATTTCCTTCCTCGCCAATAACACGATAAAAGGGTTTGAATGATAAATACGATAGGCTAGCTACTATAAGAGAAACAAACGCCTCGAGCGATATCTCTCGCAGCAGTTAGCGGACAATTCCTCTTGTTTCCATATTTAGATAATTTGGAAATGCTACCACAATAACATTCCCAGCCAATTAATAATTTAGAATCACGATTATGCTGCCTTGATGTCTGTTCTTGTTTTGTAAGCTAGCACCAATTGAAATATTCAGGAATTATTAAAATACAGCACCTTGGTCTACAGCGAAACAGTCTCCAACACAAATACAAAGACATGTTTAAAATATTAACGTGATTCGTATAAAGGCTTTCTTTTTCCACAAGCCCTAAACGCTATTCGACCAAGCCAAAAACAAGCGGTTTAAAAATTAAAAATATCTGTCGTTTATAACTAGCGGGAAGTTTTCTGTGAGCATTTCGGTTTCAATGTATGTTTGAAGTTTTGATCCGCAAACGAAAACGCCACTTAATTTGATTTATACTCGAGTAACACACCTTTCGAATTTGACACGGAAACAAACGGAGATATCCCCGACGCAGGTAGTTTTGCTCAGTCTTACCTGAATAAAATAAATCGCCGATTTGAATTTCTGGTCGCATGGAAACGCTACGCGAATCAGACGAGGAGATGGACTCAGAAAACGAGTTACTACCGTACACTTACGAAGGCGGACGGAACGAAAATGGCGAACGACACGGAAAGGGGAAAGCAAGGCTTCCAAACGGTGATCTGTACGAGGGGGAATACAAGAACGGTTATCGCAATGGGTATGGAAAATACGTGTTTAGGAAATTGAAAGGAAAGTCGCGAAATGCTTGCTATATGGGGCATTACGATAACAACAAGAAAAACGGACAAGGGACATTTCTGTATCCCGACGGCGCAAAGTTTGAAGGAAGCTGGAAGGAAGATTTAAGGCAGGGATTTGGCTCGTATTACTACACTAACGGCGATCTGTACCGCGGAGACTGGGAGCACGATCGAAGGCACGGGCAAGGGTCATATACATACGCGGCGAGCGGGATGTCGTACGATGGCCAGTGGTTTGAGGGAAGCGATCAGGTAAATACAACACACACACGATCTCCGGGTTTAACACAAAGACAACAATAACATATTTAGGAGAAACGCATCAAATTGGAGGAAAAGTGAGTAGAAACACTTTTAGCGTTCACACAGTTTTTCTTTTTTGAATACGATAATTGAAATATCAGGAGCTTAAATTGGAACGAACATAATTTGCACAATTTGGCCAGTACATTTGATCGTGACGGAACTCGCTTCTGGGTAAACATTTTCGTCAGATCGGAAACTCTGAAGACGGCACTGTGCAAAATGACACTCTTTTTCTTAAAATGACAGAAAAAAAAACACTGAAAATACAGTAATTACTACGTCTTGACGCAGAATTAAAAATATTTATATTTCTCAAAATCCGCTAAATGAAGAATTTCTTGAAGAGGTGGTTGCTAGGCGCGTTAATGTGTCCATGAAATATTAACAACTGAAACGTGCTACGCATAAATAAATTAGAAGCAGCTCATAGCATAAACACAAAGAAAATTGATACAGCACTGAATGAGAAAACTAACGAATTTATGCAGCTTGATAAAACAAAATGGAAATAACTGTAGAACGTTCAAATGGTGGTATAAAGCGAGAATATTCTACGAGAAACTTATTAATAACTAGAGATTTGACAGCAAATCAAGAAATGTAAATTAAATGAGACAAGGTTTTAAGGGTCACAAAAATAGATGACACATAACATTTTACGCATATAAATCACAACAATTCCTTTTCCTCAAAGGAAAACAAAAATATGTGATTTAAATAGCGCGATTCTAACACGTAATTTCGATATACTGGTATTACTCGACTTGAGCTAATGCAGTGACATCATTACGAGGCTTCAGCCTCGCAATGGTGAGTATTGTGCCAGGTAGATTTTTACAATATATCGAAATACTAAGGGCTAGAATGTAAATTTCCCGAAAATTTTCCGATCAAACACGATTAACAACAAATGAAATTGCATACTTTTGAAGTTGCAACACAGATGGACTTTGAGTAAACCGTTGCGACATTAACTCCATATATAGGCAGGAAAAAAGGGTTTATCGTGACAATTATCAATTTCTTTAAATATCACATTACAATCTCCCGCTGTTTGAAGTTAGTCGGTAAAATTTCCGTTTAGCATTTGCAACTAAACTCTTTTCTATTAAAAGATAACTTTTTGTTTATCTTTCAAAGAACCTTTTAACTAAACCGTGTTTAAGATAAGAGATGTAGTCCTGAATAAATAATAATATCAAAGCTCCCGTATAAAGCGGACACCCTCGAGAAGCAGAAAAAGTGTCCGCAACTGGAGCTGACCACTTACGGGAATGTGTAAATACAGCGTTTGTATGAACTAGACTTCAAACGGGGTTTTGTCAAGGCGGTGGTAAGTAGAGCTGTCCGCTTACGCCGGAAAGTGTCCGCTCAGAGAGCTTCGACTGTAGTTCAATAAAGCAAAATAAAATATTGTATAAAATCAACGAGCATTTACCGCGTGAGAATTTTTAACAGGTTTCAATTTGCGATATTTTTACCATCTGCAAAAAAAAATCTTATTCTGAGCCAAAATAGAATTTTGCAAAATTTAACTGCACTATTCAATATCCTGGAAGCGCGCGCATGTAAAATTTCCGAAACACAAAACTAGAAATAAACCACCTTCACTGAATATTTTTGTTGAATAGATCGGTCTCTGGGTTATGCTAAAACGGCTCGCTATCGGTTTTTTAATAGTTGACTCGAGATTTCGCCCCTCGCCAACTATCAGCCGATAGAACCCTCGAGCACACCGTCTAATTGTTAATTATAAGAACGCGGGGGATTTAACGAAGTGGACAGACTATACGATAATTTCATCGTTTGCTTACTTGTCTGTCTGTCTGTCTGTCTGTCAGACGGTCTGTCTGTCAGTCTGTAAGTCTGTCAGTCAGTCTGTCAGTCAGTCGGTATGTCTGTCTGTCATTCAGTCGGTCAGTCAGTCAGTCAGTCGGTCAGTCAGTCAGTCAGTCTGTAAGTCTGTAAGTCTGTCAGTCTGTCAGTCTGTCAGTCTGTCAGTCTGTCAGTCTGTCAGTCTGTCAGTCTGTCAGTCTGTCAGTCTGTCTGTCTGTCTGTCTGTCTGTCTATCAGTCTATCAGTCTGTCAGTCTGTCTGTTTGTTTACTTGTTGTTGTGTTTTGTTTACAGGGAGAGGCAAACTAACATTCGGGAAACAAAACTACATCGGGAATTTTCACGACGACAAAATGATCGGCCCTGGAACGTACATCTTCCCAACGGAACGCAACAACATGGCGAGTACATCGTCGTCGAGGAGGAGCTCGAAGATGTCAACGAAACAACGAAAGGAAAGAACGACGGAGAAACCGAACACCGAAGCCGCACGAAGCAGGTGAAAATCAAGTGGATTAGTCGGAGCGGTGACACGCCCCCTGTTACAGTCATCAAGAAGAGACAATTATTAATTAACTGACTTGATTCAGTTACGGTTTAGAATACAGTCGAAGCTCCCGTAAGCGGACACCTTCGGGAAGCAGAAATAGTGTCCACAACTGGAGCTGGCCGCTTACGAGAATGTGTAAATACAGAGTTTGTATGAGCTAGGGTTCAAATGGGGTTTTGTCAAGGCGGCCGTAAGTAGAGCTGTCCGCTTACGAGAGTGTCTGTACAGAGGGCTTCGACTGTATTAACAATTTTTTTTATAACGGGTTAGCGACGGTGCTGGACATTTGACTATCTTAAAGGAGCTATGTCACGATATTTTAAGTCATTTTTGCGAAATGCAAAATCATCTTCAAATTGAAGAAAGCCTCAAAATCATAGTTTACTAAGGTAGAAAAACACTAAAGAGGTGATAATAAACCCTTATAATATACTCAACAAAATATGCAGCTTCTGATTGGTCAATGACGAATGCATAAATGGGTTATAGAGTGCAATACGGAATTGTGATAAACGGTACCGGACAAGTAGAGACGTTTTTGCCACTTAATGGCATTGAAATAAGCGTTCAAGTTAATGGTTAAATGTTTTCTAAACTATAGTACTGTAATTCTTTCAAAAAGTTCACGCTTGGTTTGCCTGCGCGTTCAAATAAAACATGTGAGCACTTTGGAAACTAGTGAAGCGTTTCGTGTGCAGAGTAGCGTGATGGCCGCAGCAAAATTTTGTTGAGAATATTATAAACAAAAAATCGTATGAACTGCTCATGCAATTAATGATTTATGGTCACTCGTGATGTTTGAAAGTTCTCAAATTGCACTCGCCTAAAGGCTCGTGCAATTTTGAGAACTTTCAAAACATCACTCGTGCCCATAAATCACGAATTGCACTCGCGTTCATACGATTTCCTATACAAACAGGAACAAGGATGGTTGAGGATGGCGAAGATTAAGACGGATTGTGAATGGCGAACTTGAAAAATTGGCCAATTTTTTCAAGTTGCACAAACCGTGACGTAGCTCCTTTAAAATATCTAATACGAAGGTAGGAATTGTAGCTTTTTCTTACTGTAAAGGAGCTATGTTACGGATGGCGATCTTCGCATTCTCTCGCGAACGTCACAAGTGACCAAGAGCGAAGAGAGGCTACAAATATGAATCAAATTTAGCAGTTGTAAATAAATCCCAGAAAAAAAGAAGAAAATTTTGGAGCTTCAACGGGATTCAAACCAATGTTCCTTGCGATATACCGCAACCTCGTTCCCAGGGCTTTTCCCTTCTAAATTAGGAAAAGCCCTGGGAACGAGGTTGGATATACCGGTGTAAATATGCTCTACCACTGAGCTATGAAGCCACTGGGAATATTGTAAATCTATTGAAGAAAACCCGGGTAGCTTCAGAGAAAAAATAGCACCAGCACCTCAACATGAAAAATACACACAGCATGTTCTTATATAAAGTAGAAATTAGAAATTAGAAAAAGAAGAAGTAGCAGAAGAGGCAGATAAACTATAAAAATTTGGAATTTTCTTAAAGTAGAACTGTTACATCAATTTGAAAATTGGTTTCCATGCCAACCGTTGGAAAAGAGCCGTGAGCACAAGATATGAATTAATGGGTTGTAATCAGCTAAATATTTATTTAATGAAGAGCCATATGTTTCAGCTCCGACCATGACTAAGTATTGAAGGAAATGTTTATATGTAAGAGCTTGGTCTAATAAAGGGGCAAAGGTTGACAGCGATGTCTTCAGTTCAGTTGTAAACTATTGTATGCACTTGTAACAGTGCAGAATTGAAAATACTTTTTTCTTTTACATCTCCTATAAAAAACACTTCAATCTATAAGTTATTGCACTTTAGTATTATATTCAAGTTTGGATGCCCTAAGCATGAACGAATTTTAACTGTTGTCAAAATTCAAATTTTATAAAGTAAAATATTGTGGACTGTGTATTGACAGAATTTTAACATTGTGTATTAAACACTACATCCAAATAAAATATTTCTCAGTAACGCTATTTATTAGTAAAAAATATTAATTTTTATTTTGTAAAACTATCCGAATTCAGTCCATGAATAAATTCAGACTTTACACAAATGATGACTATTGTCTATCTCTCTGTATTCAGCCTATGTATAAGATGATTTCTTCGCGTTCAAAAATGATTCTCTCGAGATGATTAATTCGATAAAGTGATTCGTTTGAGCTCGTATGCAAATCAAACCAGGATGAATTTAACGTTATCTTGAAATCAATCGATCACCCTTCACTTTTTCTCCCTTTCTGCGGATATAATTTAATGGATATTTGTTAAAGTCGCCATATATGTCACGATATATTAAGTCATTTATTTCGACATACAAAATTCCCTTCAATTCAAAGGAAACCTAAAAAAATTCACCATCACTTCTTTCTACACACACCTCAAAATAAT
>MU825876.1:2230264-2382764 GCA_029204205.1 Desmophyllum pertusum
TACAGCACGCATAGCAGTATTGAAATGGCCGGATTTTTTTGGCAACTTGCGTGCACTTAGAGTAAACTTGCGACTCTGTTTGGCCACCTAACGCAAGTTTGTACGTTTGGCCAAGATTTAAAGAGAGAAGCGAACAAACCTGTGGTATCTTGTTAAGTTCGTGCGTGTTTAGAAACGCTTTAATTGGAGCTATCCTAATCGGGACTTTCCATCTGAAAGAAAAAAGAAAACAATTGAAACCAGAAGGCACTACATCTTTCTCACATTTGTTTTTTTTTTCGTTCAGTAACTCTTCTCGTGGAAATAAATGATGGTCCATTTTAAGCTTGGTAGAAATAAGAGAAAGATATTATTCAGTCAGTGGACACAAGCTACTCGGAAAACAATTCCGAGTTCCCCACAGAAGTCGAACCTACATTGTATGACCTTCCGCACACCAGTTGGATGCTCTAACCACTGAGCTACAGGAGACTCGTGGGAGCTTAGGCCATAAAACTAGGTTCAAATGTGACAAACATCCCGCATGCATACTACTGGGATTAGATCTAATTTCTCCTTACAAAATGTTATACATTGTTAAAGGAGCTATATCACGATATTTTAAGTCATTTTTGCGAAGTGCAAAATCACCTTCTAATTGAAGAAAGCCTCAAAATAATTGTTTTACTAAGGTAGAAAAACACCAAAGAAGTAATAATAAACCAAACAGGAACAAGGATAGTTGAGGATGGAGAAGATTAAGACGGATTGCGAACGACGAACTTGAAAAAATTGGCCAATTCTTTCAAGATGCGCCATCCGTGACGTAGCTCCTTTAAGGTGATTCCTTAGTATTGCATTGCGCATCCTTACTGCGCATGATTTCACACGTAATTAGCGCGCATAAAGAAAATGGCGGCTTTTCCTTTACGGCTAAGCTCGCCAGAGAGATAAATCGTCATTTTCTCGTAAACGAGTACGGCGACCTATCAATTTTTTCTCTTATTTGAGTCTAGTAATCACCCTTCTTTCTATAAAATAAATATAGACTAATTTCTATTGCAGAATAATAAATAATCACCGGAAACGTGAACTTAGCTAATAAAAACGTTTCTGGAAGCTGATATTATAAGGAATTATGGGGTATATACCAAAACGAATACCGGGACCCCCCTTTTTTATTTCAAAATTTAAGTTCCCTTAAGATAAACAACCAATAGGCAAAGTTTGAATGAAAATCTATTGTAAGTTCTATTTCGATGGAATGACCTTAAGCAGACAGGTGGTGAGAACAAAGAAAATCATCAACAAAGGGATATTGTCTTGATATACCACCAAATTCTCAGTACCCAACATTAAAAGAGATGTATGGCCATCAGTAAGGAGACTTTACTATTCGATCTTGTACTGTAATAGTTTAACTTGTACCTTCCACTCAGCAGTCGGTTGCTGATATCAAACAAGTCGATTTTTGTCCATCCTTTTGAAAACAACTCAGTTGGATCATCGGAGTCTTCGGCGCTGTTCGCTTGCAGCTCCACAACAAGGTTGAGATTCTGATCAGGAATGCATCTAGGGAAATGAAACAAATATTGGTAAACAACAGGGTTAAAACAAAGCAGTACTACGCTATCCACTGGATAGTGATTTATTCGGTGGATAGTGTTATCCATCCTTTGAGCAACCGGGCCCTGGTCAGTTGGCGCATTTTCCCGCCATTTTTAACGAACGTGCAAACATGGCGGGAAATACAGTGAAGAAGCTGACTCGTCCCCAGCCGTCTCTCAGTCTCCTATTAATTATTATATGCGAGCGTCTGGGGGATGCTGGAAGGTGAAAAGAAGGAGAGAGACGGCTGGCAGATCCTGTGTCGAAAAATTGGCACAGGCCGTTTTCTTTAATTTTTTTATTTTCATGCACTCAGAGTTGTGGAATAGTGTACCTGACGAAGTTTCAGTGATGTCTGGCCGTTAGAAAGGCATTTTCTACGGGTGTGTTTAATAGAATATCCGCGAACGGGTCAAGACAAGTCGAGTCACTCGCGATGTTTACACGTACCCTTCGACGATATAAGCTTACAAGCAGAAAAACGCGCGATCACCCTCGTCCCCCCGGATCATTATGAGGGCAGAAACATACCGCGCTCACTTTACGCGCGTTTGAACAAGGATTTATGGCCACATTGAGGATCTTACCTCGGGAATGGATGCTTCACACCAATAACGCCCGTTCCACCGGAAGGTATTGAGGGATGGCTGTCTTTAGTAATGACTGTTGTTCTTACAAGTGGTAGTAGTTTAACATCTGTCACTATTTCCACTCCCTGATAAATTCCTGCAGCCAGTCTACATCTTGAAAAGGACGAGCTGAGGCCAAGAACGAAATCCCAGAAAACTGCAAACCCGGCACTGGAATGAGAAAGGCACATCATGGATAGGACAGGTTAAAAATGTTAAAATCTGTTCCAATCCTATGGATCGGTCATTCTCGTTCCCAGATCCTCTGTTTCTTTTGGTCACGTGATTGGCGAAACGGAGGCTCTGGTCTCAGCCGTTACCGGATGTCCGAAAATTCCGGACATCCATTCATTAATTCGTGTTGCGCATTCATTTTTTATCAGCCAATGAAAACGATTTTTTTTCCTTGCGACCAGGCCTAGGGTTACTCGTTTCCGGCCCAAAGGAAAAAAAACGAGGAGCTCTGGGAACGAGGATGATGGATCAGTGTGATGGCTCCCCCAGCGCCTAACTCCGGTTTCTTTGCAATGATGTAACTAGGAGTATCGCTACTCCCCTGGATGGGATGCTAGTCACACATGACCTCTCCTATTCTCTCCTATCCTCAAACCCCAGGCGGAGTTTGAAAAAACTTTCACTTCTTTCCATTCTCTCAACCAGTACAGAATCATTTAACCAGGTTCATGTGACTTACTTGGGATCATAAGGGCTCGGTAGCAATTCTTTATCCGTACTTGTGTTTGTCATCATAAATGGCGCCTCAAAGGACTGCAGTAAACAAAACAGATACTTACAGTGAAATACAAACATTCTGACTGGGATCTCAACGTTAATGATAATTGAAACAACTGACTAGAACATAGGCCGAACTACTTTTATATTTAACATATTTTCGTACTCACAATAACTGGTAATGAATAACAAGTGAAAGGAGTAAACGCGGTGACGAAACGAGTTGAAATAAAGCAGCACACGCATTTTCCCGTAAACGCGTGTGTGTTATTTGCTAATCTTTGAGAAGTACTGTACATTGTTCTGCGTTAGCACTTGTCTGGTTCAAAGCTAACTATGAACTCCAAAGAGATGTCTGCGATGAGATTCTCTCGATTGTGAACTGTTCTAATGCAGTGGCGGATCCAGATGTGCTCAAAAAGGGTGGTGGGGAGTAAAGATGGGCTTTTTGTTGCTCAAATTAGGGGGATTGGGCTTACAGTTTTCGTCAATAAGGGGGGTTGCCGGACCACTGCCCCCCTACCCGGCCCCTCCCCTAGATGCATGTACCTTTCTATTTTCCCCTAGGGGCAGATGTTCTCCTCTTAGCTCTTCCAGTTCTTTTCTCATTTTCTCCACCTCTGCTTGTTGTTTTAACAACTCTGATTCTTGCCTCAGTGACGCCATTTTCACCAAGTGCTCTTCTTTCATTCGTTTGAATTCAGGATCCACGTCTAAAGAACAAGTATAGCTAGTTAAACCAGTCAAACTAGTTAAACCAGTTGTAACTATATTCGCTTAAACATAACTGATATTTGATTTCCAAAGTATAGTAACTCAGTAAAAAACGTTTTGTTCCATGTTGGTATGGACAAAAGCATTTAATCAATAAAGTAGTCTACAAGCCGTCGAAAAGGTCAGTATCTCTGCCACGCAAAAGGATATTTTTTGAAGGTTTTCCCTCCAACGTAAACTAAGAGTGGTCCCAGCTCTCTCCCTTATTTCGCGCGGCCATTTTTTCCTCTCACTTTATCTCGTAGTCTACGTCCGTTTAATTTTCGTATCGTTTTTACCCGTTTACAACTGAAGCGGTGACTAAGAATGCGGTATTTATGTTTTCACAGCATGTAGTACTGAAAATAAATGCAATGTCGTTACATTACATGTACGTCAGAAATATTCCTTTTTGCCCTTCGCTGAAATGAGGACGAGACAGCTCACATTAGGTGCACTGGATATCAGCTAGAGAAAGCTGGTGTAAATAACCCAACACCCTTTAGCCTTAAAGGCTTCTTAACCCTTGTGATCTGTTTTAAGATCTGTTTTAAATATACATGCACGTGTACGTGTTCTTTCAATTTGAGCGATTTTCAATTGAGTATGCAGCTGTTGTAAAACAAGAACCACAGCAATTACAATGGCCAATCACAGCAAACATAACAACAAAACGAACCAATGAGAACGCAAAGGAAATAAACGTAACCGGTGCGAAGCGCGGGAAAACGCGTGTGACCAAGTCGCGATTGGTTTTGGCTTTGCATCTGATTGGTTGAGAAGGTGGCGCGAGATTTTTAAACCAATCATAGAGCTTAGTAAAGTAAAACCAAAGGAAATCCAAACTACATGTACTTTCGACACTCAATTGGAAACCACTCTATAACACAAACTAGTAAATGCATGAAACATTGTTAACAGCAAGGAGTGGTACCTGGAGATCGCCTTTGTCCCTTTTGATTTCTCTCATCCTGCACCAACAATATTAAAATGATTACGTTATAACAAAGACTTTAGTTAATAGTCCGTTGCAATGATAGGGATTGTAAGATCTATGGGGAAATCGCACACCGTAAGTAAACGAACCCATGAAGCCTTGAAATGACTGAACTCGGTTTTCACAAGATATCATAATTTTGTTTTATAGTGTCCAATGTAGTCTATAAAGAGAGACGGCCCCAAACCGTTCACAAGCAACTGAACTAAAACAAAGTTTTCAGTTAAACAGTTGTTAACAGTTCTTACCCTCAGAAGTTGCAGCTCTTGTTCTAGTCTTTGGTTGGCCGTGTGGAAACTCATTATCTGCTGTTGTAGTAATGGATCTACTGCTAAAACGCGACAGAAAAGGATGAAAACAAAGCGGTTGTTCTTTTAGAGTACATTGTAAAGCCCATGTGCTTGTGATGGGAGGGTGGGGCTTATTATTGAAGGGCTTTCTGCATCTGAGAGATTTGGGGGCTTATATTCAGAGGAGATTATTTTGGAGAGAAGGTTTATTTTCGGGGAGGGGATTATTTTCCGGGGGTTATTTTCGGGAAGGGGGGTATTTTTGGGGAAGGGGGACTATTTTCAGGGATGGGGATTATTTTCGGGAGGGGAATTATTTTCGTAAGTTAACTAATTACAGTACCCTAATTTCCTTTGGTCTTCATCCACACATCAAAATTTATCAAATAGATAGCCAAGCAAGCTCTCTTGGGGTTTTTTAATGATTTCAGAGCGAAATTCCTAACAAACGGGAACAAATATTCTAGCTGTCCTGCGCTTTGAAACCCCTTTCTTCGATAGAGATGTTTTTCGATTCGATCCGTTTAGTACTTTTCTAGAAACGACTTTCTAGGGAGTGAGATCGAATACAAACCATTGCGTTACGTAGAAAATTGAGATGACCACCAAATTTTGACAGCTACAGTATAGCTCATGCTCAAACAGCCGGAAGCGGCGGGGGGGGGGGGGGGGGGGGGGGTTGAGGGGCGGCATTCAAAATTCTGAGACATCAGTGCAAGCTCTCTTTCCCTTCTCTTTCTCCTACTCTCCAAAACCGCCAAGAGAGCTTGTTCGCAGGCTACAAATAGGAACGTTTTATTACCTTGTGTTCTCTGTTGTGACTTGCATTCTCTGTGCTTCATACTCCAGCTCCCTCATCTGTGCCAGTACTTCAGGATCATGCCCTCCTTTATGAAAGTATTCATTCTTCAACATGCTACGAACAAGAGAAAGGAACGTAATATAGGATGGAAGTACACTTACTTTTTATCTTTCCAATGTTGAAGTTAGCGTAATTAACGATGTGCAACAAAACACGAAACTCAGTTAAAATGGAGGGGGAAAAAGTGTCGGGAGGCGTGAAGGATCTTTTGGCTCCGTAGTACACGTGTAGCGGGATAGAAGGGGAAAAGACTCCCCACTACGGACCCTGTTCGCGGGCTATTGGGGTACGAAATTTTAAAAAAAAACTCACTTTAGTTCATGTAAAACATTGCTTTGTCCAAGTTGTGTTGGTACAGGCTCAAAGTATCGAACTGGAGAATGACGATATGGAAACAATCTGACCTGTAAGGACAACAACAAATATAGACAATAAATAAGTCAGAGAACAAAAGTAAACGGGGCCCAATGGTATCTTATGCATTATACAAGTACTAGTGTTAAACTGTGTAGATGGAGTAATTTGTAAATGATTTTTCGCTATTAAAGCATTCTTGTTAAACTGTAACAATATTAAAACCATAATTATCGTCACATCACCAACCTCTTCCATCTCCTGCAAATTCTCTTGACGACCTCCTACAAGTATAACACCAAAATTAATTAAAGTTTAAAAAATGTTACAACGAAAGTGGAGAATATTTTAAAAATAAAACAAAGAAAAAGAGAGAACAGAAAGAACAGAACGCTGGAAGCATTAAATAATTACATTGTACAAGTTGTAAATGCATGAAGCATTACAAGAAAAACGTGAAAATAAGTAAAAAAAAGAACAGGATATGAAACAGGAAATTAAGAAGGTATACCTGGGCTGTATTACTTGTATTTCTGGATTTCTACTATAATCAGATGCTGCACTCTGTGGTGGGGATCTAGCTGTAACTTTTAATAAGTTAACTTTGGATAATTGTTGAGCATTGAAATTCCTCCTGAAAACAAAAATAAATAATGTGGTTGAAACTTTCAAAAAGACATTTTAAGACACACACACAAAAATTTCAATAACAATTCTCACTTTTCCTCCTCTTCTTTGAAGTCCAAAAATCTCTTGAGTCCATCAAGCTCCGTAGCTTGTTTGTCCTGCAATAGCGGACCAAAGACAATAAAATAAGACAAATTAGTTTTAACCCTGTAATATAGGTTAGGTTGCCCTCAACAGATAGCACTGTGAGAGTTAAGTGTCTTGCCCAAGAACACAACACAGTTACCCAGCCAAAGCTCGAACCCAGACTGCACGGTCCGGAGTCCAACATGCTAACCATGGAACAAGCTACCATGTATCTAACAGCTTTCAGGTGCACCTCGAAATACACTAAAAGTAACTAACAACCATGCACTGACTTACCAGACTCCCCTGAGATGGTATTTTCTGCCTACTTTTTATTCCTAAGGAGTTCATCCTTTCAGCAATCACTGTTGAGCGACACAAAACAATTGAACAAAATCAGTGAGATAATTCAGTTGGCCAATCAGAAAATTTATATGTAAAAAGTGCAATCCAAGAGCTGCATGTCACTGCTTGTCATAATAAAGATATGTCATGTTGCCTAGCAACAGTCCTCCAATAAATGCAGGCTCAGTTATTCTTGAGGATAGTTTTCAAAATGAAAATAGAAACACTTTGATTTTTTTCTGACCAAGAGGGTTTTATTTATATTTTAATCATATTATGGTATTTTGGTCTTGCAGTCTTTTCTCCGGGCTTGGGAGTGAAGCCCTCCTAACCTAAAGGTGTATCCTAAGTATTCAGATTTCTTAACAATAGTCTATGAACAAGAAACATTACTTACACATACGATACCTCTTACTTAGGAGGACTCCATGAATCTGGCCCCAGGACATTTACTTACTGGCTTTTTCTTCTTGGAGTTTCTCATTCCTCAGTTGAAGTTCAGCAAGTTGCTGACGATGGATTTCAGTCAATTGAAAAAATCCTGTCATCACCTCTGTCATCATTAATGATCCTCCTTGGTGTCTATATTATTATGTAAGTTGTATAGAATTATAATAATAATTTACAAGTACAGATTATTATTCTATGTAATGATATAGGTAATAAGTATAAGAAATTTTGTGACTTACATGTACAGTACAACGACTTCAACCATGGCCACCCAACACATTTTGACCAATCAGGGCAATAATTTTGAACAAAAAGGTTTGAGTCGCTTGTCATGCACTCAATTGGGCTCAGAATATTTTTATTTTTGTTGTTGTTTTGATATTGGTTTTGGAACACTGTATTTCTGCACTGCATTAAAAATTATTTTCAGGTTCAAAATTACGTTCACAATTATTTTTAGTCACTAGACGAAGTCCTCTAATGGTTCTTTTATTAATAACTTCTAGTTATAACTTACATGTAACTGACTATCTTTGATACTGGTGAGTAAATGTTTTTCTTCCAAATTCTTGAATTTCTTTGAATCATTTGATGAGTCTTAAACCTTTTCAGCTGGTCAATCTGAATTGAAAACATGAAATAGTAACAAATATTAAATGATAATAATAAAACATATACAGTAAGACTTAACGTATGATTAAACTGATATTGATTTTAGTAAATTTGAACAAACAATAATTGTTAGCAATGTATAGCAGTTTTACAGTGATGTGCACCAATAAACACTGCCAATAAAATTGTTTGATATCTTTTTGACATCTTTTCAAAACTTAACGATGGGTCGTGTTTGATTTCAAATAACTAAATCAAAATCTTAGAAATGTTGGCAGGGGCAGAGTTATATTAACAAGTGTTAGATTCCACATCAGCGGCACTTTTCCATGTCTATTCCACTCTCTGGACACACTTCTATGGTTATGATTGGTCATTCAAATGGAACATACACTGTTAGTATCAGAAAATTGCAAGGTGCCACATTGTTACCTTTTCCTTTTCAAGAGCTGATATATCGCCATATTCACCAGTGGGTGTGTTAGGTGCAGAATGATGATGTACAAAATGACGTTGACTTCCCAAGAAAACTTTGCTAAAAGAAAAACAAACCAAACATAATTATACATGTACTAATGTTATACATGTCAGATTCCATTAGTGATAATAAGGTACATAATTAGTCATTAGGCATTTAAGAATGATTGTGTAAGGTCATTAGTTAACACCCAAAAATCCACATACTGTACATTTTGACGAATGATAAAAACATTAAATACATGTATCTCATTTTTTTCAAACCCCACATCCCCACCACCCTTTCCTCTGCCCCACCAAAAAAAACTATATCAAACGAGAGAGACCCGGGTCTGTGGGTCTGATACCCAGAGACCCAGGGACCCGGGTCTGTGGGTCTGACACCCAGAGACCCGGGTCTGTGGGTCTGAGACCCAGAGACCCGGGTCTGTGGGTCTGATACCCAGAGACCCAGGGCAAAAAAATTATGACTAAAAATAGCCATGCCCAGGGCATGGGAAAGAGGGGCATATGTGATTACATCATTTGTCATTCTCGTCCCCAGAGGCCACGATCCTTTTGGTCAGCACCAAGAATCGAGACCTCTGGCCGGAACCAATTTGTTGAACATGCGCAGAGTACTCGTTCTATATTCTCAGCCAATCAGATTTGTCAGATTTGACGGTAGTCCGCGATTCGCGGACTTCCGGTTACTCTGCGCATGCTCAACAAATTGGTTCCGGCCAGAGGTCTTGATTCTTGGTGCTGACCAAAAGGATCGTGGCCTCTGGGGACGAGAATGATCATTTGTAGAAAACAGACTTGTTTTTAATACCCAGCAATGCTGTGTATTTGCTTTAAAACCTATCATTCTGAAGGATTTTGGCTATAGCTACAGCCACTTCTTAAAACAAAATGGAAAAAATGCTTGGTTGATTTATTTTGTTAAGGGTAAACATTAAAATAAATCAATGTTTCACTGCAGTTGCTAGATACAGTACTGTAGATAGTGGCTTTCCCAAACCCTTGGCGCTTTTATTGTTATATCAGGGTTCCACTATACTCTGAGTTCTCCCAACAGCAGTCAAACATGTGACCTTCTGGCAGACCATACATACATGTATATACCGGATAAACTGATTAGTTTCTAATGAAACTGTGCTGCTGCATCGGCGGGCAAGTGAAACACTATGTTGATTATCAACTCGGAGTTGAAAAGGTAAATTAACCGCTGTAGCAAATTTCTAGAAGCTGATATTTTGAGCGTTAGCCCTTCGTCAGAGCAAAGTGAGACACTTTACCAATGAGTCACAGGAGACTTGCGGGAGCTAGACCATAATAATTATTATAACTAGATTCAAATGTTATTAAAATGTATAAACACAGGTTTTATTGTTATACTGTATTTACCTTACTCCTGTCATTTTCTGGATGAAGATTTGTGTTTCTTAAGGGAGTATTGGGTGCAGATGAACTGGAATGAACAGGAGTCTTGATATCTGGCAAAGGCTGAATGATTGTATACAGAGGAAATAATTTCATTAGACGAAGTAAATAAATATTGTTTTTCACAGACTGGAGGGAATTTTTATTACATGTATAGTACAGTAAATCACAGTGTATGTAATCAATATTGATACTGTACATCAAACAGATCTGTTCAAACTCAGTGGTTCCAAAACAACTGGTGTATGGTGGATTAAGAAATGGACAAGCAATAAACAATTTATTGAACAATGGCTACTAATTTTTATTTCAGTTTTTACTTTTAAAAAAAAACATTAAAAGACACTTTCCTGTATATCAGTATACAGGGATCTAGCCTGTTCCAGGTTCTCGGATAGTGGGGACGAAGCGAAAAAGCGAACGGCCGCGCGAAGGTAGTCTGGGAAAGAGTTTAGGCAGCGGCGGGAGAGCCTGTAAGCATTTCTTTAACGACCTACTTTCGGTATAGCAGGAGCTGCTATACCCTCTGATTGGTTGATTTTGACAGGTATGTCAACAAGTCGCGGCGAGCCTCGTTCATAGATGTCAACGCTAATCGATTAGCCTGCATGCAGACGTCTCCTATTTCCTTGCTTCACGCACGCAGGCTATCGATTTGACTTGTATGTATCTGGAATCGGCATAAATTTTATCCAAACGCGTGCACTTTCATCGTGGATGGACATTTTCCCTATTACACAGATGATTACAGCTATGCACCAGGATCTTTCAGCATTCTTCGCCTGGACCGAGCGGGATTTTCGCCGGCTCTACACAGTGTATTTATATTTAACAGCCAGCGACAGCTCAGGTATTCCGAGTTCACTTGAAGCGGTCCCGAACGCCTGGTTTGTCTCGGCTCATTTCTATCGCAATATATGTTTTTGTCTCTCTTAATGTTCTCTCTGGAAGGAAGGACTAGATATCAAATATTACGTGCAGGATGTTGATTTCTTGTATTTCTAACCGGGCCCGGTATTTGAATTGATAACTATAAAAGCTATTGCAAAATGAGTCGTTTGGAATAACGGATATCATTATTTGTCCTGGTCCAGAGACTACTGGAGCTTCTACGAAGGCAGTTAAACCAGCCAGAGGATCGACGTTTTCGACATTTTCCTTGTCGGCCTGAGATGGCGCATCGCTGAGTGCAAGCCCGGGAGTGCAAGCGAACGTCGAGAATTCCGTGAATGAACATTGCCAGATTCTCGAGTCCGCTTTGCCGAAGGTGAAATTCCAGTTGGCGAGTTACTGGATAGTCTCTTCGATGTCGTAACAGGAATACCATCCGCGTTCGATTGCCTGACAAGTTTAACGAAAGTCCCGTAAATTCGGGTAAGTGTTCGTGCCTCGCGAGCCTGTGGCCCAGCGAAGCCACAACATCTGCCAAAATCAAACTTTGAGTGCCCGTAAAAGCCACTAGTTGTTTGTTTTGTACTGCATTAAAACAACGAAACGCGTGGGACCTTTGCACCACTACATGACAAAATCGACAAAATCTGCAGAATTTTGAAATATGGACTTCAAGATTAGAAGGTCCTTTGGTACCACGGCATGAAAAACCAAACATTTCCCACTCGAGATTTGCGCGAACTGCTGGCACGAGAAATCCAAGAACGATGCGGTTAATTGCCAGTTTGACATTTTGACACCTAAATTCTAATTACTCCAAAAGGGGGCGGAAGTAGGTCGTTAAAGAAATGCTTACAGGCTCTCCCGCCGCTGCCTAAACTCTCTCCCAGACTACCTTCGCGCGGCCGTTCGCTTTTTCGCTTCGTCCCCACTATCCGAGAGCCTGGAACAGGCTAACAGGGATCTAAAGGAGTGGCCAACCACCCCCTCCCCTGTCCCTTATTCGGATAAGAAAAGGCCCAGTACCCCACCCTGGCAGTCCCCTTTCCTACCTCCCAGGATTTCTAAGTTGTCTATAGAGCATTGGGATGACATCACAGTGGCCAAATTGGTGTTCTATTCTTATCCACAAGTTTCCTAATCATTTGGGGACACCAATAATTATGATGGCCATCATGAAAACATTATATACCATATATAGCCTTTGAATTCAACTGTTAAATCTGTCTGCAAACCAGCACCAAATCCTTGTTCCGGACCACCAACAAATATACATTTGTACTCATCTGTGATTGGCCTTTGGAACAAGAATTTTGTCATTGGTTCGCAGACAATTATTTAACAGTTGAATTTGTCTGCGACGCAGGCTATTAATAATTATACCACCCACTAGCTGTATAGTTCACTCACCGTTTGGAATTCTTGTTTATCTTTTCTTTCATTTCTATTTACACTTCTACCAGAAATTCTTGAATGAATTCGAGCTGGATCTACACTACTGCCAACACAAAACTTCCTCTTATGAGTCTCATGCAATTGTTGAGTCTCAAAACTCATGTTACATTCCTTGCATTGCCAAGCCATTTTCCTTGATTAAACTACGAGATTTTCTTTATAACGTCTTAGCCAGCTGACCATTGTGAAGGAGGAAAAGTGTCTCCATGGGGTGTACAAACGAAGTGTTCATTTGCTAAGAAGGATGTCATCATGTACAATGATAGTTGTCAAGTCCTTGAAGTCTGTTGAAAATCTTTGATGGATGGCATCAGTACATCAAATTTTTCACGACATCCTGAGAGAAAAAATACACACTTGTCTAGGATATAGCAAATTATGTGGAATTCTAAGCCATTTTGTCGTTTTTAGAGGCAAAATAAACCTTAGTTTCCGAAAACTTTTGCTAAAACTTGTTTGTTTTTTTATAAGGCGCGTTTTGAGATCAGCGGTCTTTGTTATTAGAGCCAGTCTTTGTTGCGCACTTGTCATGCAACAAGCAGCTGAGAGGAAAACAATCATTCATTTTGTCATCTGCACGATCGAGAAATATTTTATAATATACGAGCCGATTTCCTACGAACTTAGAATATGGAAAGCCCATACAGTTCTTTTGCTCTGTATGTCTTATTTACAAGCCTGGCATCTCAAGTAACATTGGTAAATGGCAATCAATATGACCCACATTTATTTCCAGCCGTAGGCCCCTTCATGGAAGGATGGTATGCTCGAATGATAGATTTCGAATCGAATCACTCATTTGGAATCTTATTTGGCCAAGTTCTTCTACGAAGAGAAGGACCTCACTTCAAGTACTATCCGCTAAACATGCTTTCGTTCATACACAGTAAAGGGGATGGTCGTTCTATGGAAAGTTTCGCAGTATATCCTCCTAGTGAAGACATTGAGGTGACCGTTCAAGGCAAGCCAGTGACAAGCGATCCCGATTTTAAATCTCCAGCGAACTTCGAATGGAAGGCGAAGCCGTATGGTTACTTCAGGGTGAATGAAAACGAAACAAGGTTCAACTTTACGAACGTAGAAGGTGTCAGTTTTATTGGAGTGCTAGGGCCCCCACAACCATGGGGCCCAGATGGTGAGGGCCCAGAAGGCTGGCTTGATCATGTGCCTTTCCTTCCTCTACATTGGTTTGTATACAGTTTGGGCTCTGAGCTTATAAACTACAAACTGGGTCAATGATAAGACTGGGGAACTCTTGAGAGGAAGACAGGGGCTTGTGCATCAGGAAAAAAATTGGGGAAACAGTTTCCACCGCATGGATATGGGCAGAGGGAGTTGATGGCCCTTCAGGCTCTTCTTTTGCAGTATCCCTTGGGGTCCTTGGCCTAGAAACATTCGAAATCCCTGCCCATCTGATTGGCTATCGCAGTTCGGCAGTAACCCTTAATTTCAAGCCAACTGATTCTGTATTGACAAAGTACATCGACGGGTGCAATGGAAGCATGAATGCCACTGTGACAGGTCTAGTGCACAAACTTGAATTTGAAATTCATGCACCGCCGTCGACTTTACAGACATGTCTCCTTGGACCAACCTTGGACGGCTTTGCTCCAGTGTGTGTTGAGAGCTATATTGCAATTGCTACTTTCCATGTTTATAAGTTGACCTTGAGTGGATATGAATTGGTGGAAACACGGACATTCAACTTGTCTGCCTTGGAATTTGGTGGGATATATCTTTGCCAGGAGAAAAACCCTTGCCAAACATCTGGTGCATAGTGATGGCAGTTTGGCTGGCCTTGTCATAAAATCACAGATGGAGACATACTTAAGGAAAAAAGCTAGGATATGTGAATGAAGCCATAATCTAACTTCCCCCCACCCCCCACCCCCCACCCCCCCCCCCAAAAAAAAAAATAATAATAATAATGATTAATGCAGGCCCAAAACAATATCTTAACATTTTTTTAGGCTTGATTACCAGCCGCTGTTTGGGAAAATAAATCCATGCCCACTTCCACTTCCTTGAAACATTTCTTGGGTGGGTGGGTGGGGGGGATTATCTCCCCCAAAAAACACTGTAATCGCCAATTCCATTCCCAGAAATATCCTTTCCACCTTATCACTTTTATTCTTGAGTACCTCCCCCTCCCCCCTTGGGTATAAAATTGAAATAATGTGTTTTTAAGTCATTAACAACTTTTATATTGTTTGTACAAGGTTTCTTAATTAATCAGCTGAAGTTACTGTATTAAAATATATCATTGTCATGAAAAAAAATTGTACAGAAAATGAACATTCTTTTCATGGTAGTTCTAAGAATTACATGGTTCATCAAGGCAATATCCCCTACAGGTGATGAATTTCGTAATTCTCATCACCTATATGTGGAGCATTGTATTGATATTGTAAGGAGAGATTAGATACGTGAGGCTCCTGGCCGGATACGTACTCTGATTTGTACGCAAAACTAATTTGTACATAAAACGCAATCAAATAGAAGCTTTGATTGGTGTTAGAAATAAAGAAAAGCAAGTATTTAATAAAGACAAGCAATAAAATGAGACAAGTAACTTTGTTGCATCTTTTCATGAGCACTGTGGGTGGGAACGGAAAGCACCAATAAACATCACGAGTCCCCCCCCCCCCCCCCCCCCCCCCCCAGGGGAAGAGGAAAAGAGGCGCGGCGTCCCCGAAACAGCTGACGACGGGACACTGTTGCCGAGATACATGTAGCCTGCGTAGCAAGCGCTGAGTGGAGAAGAGCTCGAGTTTTTAGGGGCGCGCGAGAGAGAAGAACGCGCGAGGAAGGCTTCGCGCGTTTTCTTCCTCTCGTGCGCGCCCCTCCAACTCGCGCGTTTCTACCTCGCGTGTGCTCCTCCAACTCGCGCGTCGAGCTTCCCTCGTGCGCGCCCCTCCAACTCGCGCTTCATTTTACTCCAGCGTCTGCTACGCAGGCTATTGCTGAGTAAGAAGATGATAGGTTCCACCTGGAAGAAAGTCGAGTGGACAACCAAAGCTCGTGTTCACTGGCAAGGTGTTATCGATGGTCTATGCTCCTCTTGGAGCGACGGGCCTAAGTAAAAAAGCACTGTGGATGGGAAGTGATTAAAAAACACGAACAACAAATATCAGGAATTGTCGTAGACGCAGACTTTTGTTCATCAGTATTAAAATAAAAGCGGTTATTCTCTAACAAAACTGTCGTACTGCGTCGACGGGCAAGCTAAGTGAAACGCGCGCGTATTAAACTGTCAACGTGAGGTTTATAAGGTATCCCCCACGCACGCACACCCGTTGCGAATTTGTAAAGCTAACAATTTTAATTTGCTCCAGCGAAGGGCTAACGCTCAAAACGTCAGCTTTCCAAATAGACGCACGCCACGGCGGTTTAGTTATGATCATTTACAAAGCCGTGCTTCATCAGTAAAGCCGTAAGCTGAAAGCGAGAGACCCTTCTGGGAGCTTTGCCGAGTGGAATACAAGCACGGCATTTTTACACGAAAAGACTTCTCTTAGGGTAATTTGGGCAACCATGCATAATTCTTCGTTTAATTCACTGACTTATCTGTTTTTAAAGGTATACTTAGTCCTTTGCAGAAAATGATGCCAGAGTAGTCTCTTCGGGAACTGGCAGTTTTCCTTCATTTTGAGGTGGATATAGCTGTGATAGGAAGCATATAGTCACGGTTTCCCATACATTTGACCACTGTAAATTTTCCCGCATAATTTAACTTGACGGTCCTAGACCCAAACCTTTATTACATCATAAAACAAATCCAATAAACGTTTTTAAAACAAATATATGGCATATGAATTATCCAATAAAACTGCAATAGAGTTAATAAAGCACGGCCGGGCAATAATGCCGGTATTTCCCTGGCTAAAACGACACCACTGGTTGAAAACGAGATCAACAAGGTAAACATGATTGTTTGGTTCTGTGATAAAAAGTCAAGTTACCAGCGATAAAGAAAGTCTGAAACTATAATGTTCCACAAAGAAATGTTAAATCTTCACTTGAAGCTCAAAGATCAAGTCTCCCTGTCGAATCCAGTAACAAGACTTTCCAGTTCATAGTTTGTTGATAATTTCCATGAGCGCGACGATTCCATCAGTTCGGCCATATAACAGTTTGTTCAGCTCTTCTTAGCCAGCAACGCTGTCGGATTCCATGGTTCAAAATTAAACGGCAAAAGCCGGTCTGCTTCCCACTTTGGATGGTAGCATATGCGAAGAACAAGAAGATTAAATGAAGCAATTGAAATGAATACTCCGTTGATGCGGGTATCCTCAAATAACAAACAGAAGAGTCAGTATAGAGAAAAACAACATGACCATGCCTTCGAGCAGTGCTGTTGATGCAGACTTATCTTTCTCTTTCAACTTCTTAGGCATGGTGGCTCGCTACTTGAACAGGGAAATAGGCAGTACCTTAAGTTCTTCGTGGTTTAGCTTCGCAGGACTGGACCTCTTTGTATTTAGAGAAGAATGAGAGAATTGTTCTAGAATCGCGTAATTCTGATCACACGATTAAAGAGGTAAATTTGGATACCAAAACATGTGTAAATGTTTGTCCAAACATGGACAGGTACATGAATCATGTATCCGTGTATATTGACTTTTATTGACCTATAAAAATTAGTTAATAAGTTTCAATCAGACTTGTATTTAATTATTACTCTAGTGTCTAAGGTCTAAATGACTACCAAACAAAGAGCGTCGAAACCATTTGCCACCGCAGTTGTAGTCATCTTTATCAGCAAGTGTCCCTGGTAGGTTGTTTTCATGAACGCGAAACAATAACATATAGATTGAAGTCACCGTTTCTTAAAACAAGGCAGGTAAAAGCAAGTAAACTACCTATTTACATTAACTTGTGGGAAAGGAAAGGCGCGAAAGAATGAGTGAGAAAGAAAAGAACAACCGAGAAAGACAAAATGAAAAGTTTGAACAGCATAGCTATTTAAATAGGCCATTTCCCCGCCATTTCCGAGTTGCATCTGTTTCAAAACGAGTTCTGTGAACGTGCAAAGCGCGAGATCACGTGAACGAAGCGTGATTACCGGTAGTTCGGTTTCGCGCTCACTGGGCTCATTCCAAGATTTAACTGTGAGAAAGTAGAGAGGACTATAAACATTCAACATAGAAATGTAGTTACCAACTAGAAGTTTCCAAACAGAGAAGCCAAAAGCTGCATGTAAAAGATAAACCTAACAGTCTAAGGTAAACCGTTATTTGAGCGTTCGACCGAGTAACGAAGAGAGGAAAATCGTCATTTTAGGTTAGTGAAACGTTTTCATTGGTTACCATAACCACTAAAGCGTGTCTTTGCGCGGAAGAAAAAAAGTGTGGTGTGCTAAAAATAGACTACGTATAATGCGGTACTTTTCTGCACCCTCCTAAGTTATAAGCTCGCATTCTTGGCCCGTCACCTGTAATTTGATCAGCCTAAACTGAAGAAAGATTCAAATGCACGACGAGCGCACTGTACTAAATAATGCACGTGCAGATTACTGACAAATTTGGCGCACTAGCAATGAGAAATCAGGCTGTTTAGGTTCTTAAATTGGTTCGTATTTTTGACATGGTAAATACAGCTTGCTGTTTGCCATAAACTAAGTGATTCAATTGAGAGTATCCCCTTAATCTATTTTGAATAAAGTAAAACATTGATCTTCAGGAACAAATTAGTCCTGTACATTGTGATTATGGACTCCAAAGCACACTTTGGTCTAAGCCCTGACTCGTCCCCAGTCGTCTCTCTTGTCTCCTGTTAATATTTAGCGTTGCCGAGGGGAGCGCAAGGGGTGATGACTGGGGACGAGTCAGGTCTAAGCCTGTGGTTTCTGAACCTTCTTCATTCGTCAGGTTGAACTGAGTGGTTCTTATATATTGGATGCTTAACTTGCCAAACTAATTCAGCCTGCAAGTTCTTAATCCACAGTTTCTTATACACGGGTTTTTACTGTATTGGCAGTAGTTTACATTGACAGGCGATATTGCAGAATTTTTTTTACTTGATGTATTTCTTATAGTCTATCCACCGCGGTGTCGAGAATTCTCTCTGTCATTTGTTGACGTCTATTCCTTGATCCTGATAGACGTTTTTTGGCAGAAGAACGGCCTTGTCACTAGCTAATGAGTTTGAATAGCATCGAGTTCTACCTGCTGTCGTTGACAACAAAAAGACCAGAAGTTCACAAGATCGTTTTATCTGAACCATAATTTCTAACCGCAGGAAAACCTGAATACCCTTACAAAATGTATATACTCACAGACATTTTCTGCAGTCTACCCACATAACGGTTTTTAGACAATTTAAAGGAGCTATGTCACGATAATTTAAGTAATTTTTGCGAGGTGCAAAATCATCTTCAAATTGAATAAAGTCTCAAAATAATAGTTTTCTAAGGTAGAAAAACACCAAATAGGTAATAATAAACCAAACAGAACAAGGATGGTTGAGGATGGAGAAGATTAAGATGGATTGCGAACGGCGAACTTGAAAAAAATGGCCAGTTTTTTCAAGATGCGCCATCCGTGACGTAGCTCCTTCAAAACAAGTCATCCCAGCCCGACAGCTGAGATAACAGAAATGATAGCCTTTTATAGCGTATACATGCAGCGCTAGCTTTTATAATCACAATATTTATAGGGGTAACTTTTAGTAGTTTATGTCCGAGTTTACCCTGAAATTAAAGTACAGGGAGTCCATTTCCAGAATTGGCGAAGATAACGCGGCAGAACCACTGAGTCAGTTATAGTCATCATGTACTAGTCCTGAATAAACATCTTGTATGAAACCCGTCTCTTGTTGAATAACTTGATTGATGTATCCGATCAAAGCTTTACTACAATAATACTTCCTTCACAAGATTTAACCGCACCAAGAGTCCCCTTATTTTATCTTCACTACTCCCAATAGTATATAGAACCATTGTTTACTATACTCTTCCACGAATTAACTGCACATGGAGCTCAGCCAATAATCAGCACCAAATAAATATGAACCCAAAAACTGCAAAGAAGAAAACCACGACAGCTTCGACGATAGTAGATAGAGCATTGTGGCGTTGCTTTTCTTTCAGATTCTTTAACATATCGATGCTTTAGAGAGGCAAACAACTTGCTAGGTACACGCTATACAGTCAACCAAGTAGAGAAGCTCTCTGTCGCTTTTCCAAAACAACACCTTTGTATAAATTTGTCATGAAAATGTTAATATGTCGAAACGTAATTTGAATTCAAATATCATTTTTTGGACGTATTCTAAAGAGCTTGTCAGAGCTTATCGAGAACTGAAGTATACTTGCCAAAAAATAACGACACCAATATTTCCCCCAACGAACGAATCGTAGTTCAATGAAGTTTTTAAAATATTGGCTCTTTTAAAACTTTACATCCAATCTCGGCAAACGCGCGCGAAAATAGAAGTATAAAATGCATGTGTGGCATTTACTTAGCCTCCTCCGCAGGCAACTCTTACATAAAGGCACGAGTGAGAGACTGGTACGGAGGACAAAAAGGTGACTGAGTGGGGTGGGGGACAGGAAGAGAGGAAAAGGAAGGTTTTCGCTCGCCTCGGCCCCAGTGCCCGCTCTTTTGCCCCTTTCTTGCCCCAGACCCCGGAGACCCAGGAGTTGCCTGCGGAGGAGGCTAGCATTTACTGTAAAGTAAAGCTTTGTAAGCTGAATTTGCATCTGACAATATAATGTATAATAATAGACCCTATTCCAAAATGGCTGCCAATTCAAAATTATTTTGTATGCATTTAAATTTTCCTCACTAACCTCGTTCTAGAGTAAAAAATTATTTTGAATTATCAACTCAAAAACGAGGTTAGTAAGGCAAATTTAAATACATACAAAATAATTTTATATTGACAGCCATTTTGGAATAGGGTGTATAGACCACTTTAGCTTCGTATGGAAATTGCCCATTTCAGACCACGTGATGTTCTCTAGGGCATTGTTCCTTTCTCTATCTAAAATGTATTCGTTCATATACACATGAATGTGATTCAATTCGGAACTGAAAGAAACAATTATCTAGAGTAACATCACCCCGGGGAGGGACTTCCATATAACGGGGGTGTTTGTCGTACCTTTTAGGGGTTAAACTTGGTGGTTTGGTACCGCTTAGGGTGTTAAAATGTGAAATGAATTGGTACCTTTTAGGGGTGAAAATGAATTCGAGCCACGCCCACAAAACGAGATTCTGATACCTTTTAGGGTTCCTTTCAAAATTTCCACGATCACCACCATTGCTTTTATATGGGGAGTCCCCACCCCCCACCCCGGAACGTAAACCGGAAGTAACTAACGACACGAAGCTATTGTCAGGGCAGCAGGTAACCGCTGACTACAAGAGTGATGACTAAACATCCAACAGGTACGTAACAGGAAAATGGCATTTGTGACAAGCGGGCATCAATTTTAAATCTTTTAACTAACTGAATTGCATGGCGATCCTTCGATATCTAAGAAGATGATTCTCCATTTTGCAAAGGAAAGTGTGTTTTCAGTCGGTTATCACTCTATTCCTTTACTTGTAGACATTTTAATTCAAGGAAATTAAAGAGTCCTTTAACTAGAAAAATATAATTTCCCCTCGAGCAATTAACAACCATGTTCTAGTTTGAGTGACATAAAGTTTCTACCTGCTGCAGTAGAACAATAACTATGACTAAAACACCAGAAGTTCACACGAGCGCTTATACCTAAACACTAAGATTGAACCACATAAGGTTACTGAATTCCTTCCGTCCCACAAAAAGATCAAAACCCTAACAACCTTACACCACAATTTGCGCACTCAATCATTTTGCATAGTCTACCAACATAAGGGTCTTTAGATCATTTGAAAACTGACAAGTCATCGCAACCCGCCAGAGATGACAGAAATGATATCCATACAGCGCCAGTTTCAGTGTTCATATAAGGCAAATAATCCTAGCTTGGCAGTTTATGTCCGGGTTCACCTTGAAAATGGAGTGATCAAGAATCGGCCATGGTCAGATAAACATCTTGCATGGAGTCGCCTTGTTGAATGATAAAATGTATCTTTAGTTAACACTTCTCCGATCACCAGTCCAATGACTCAATTGCTCCAAGCACATCCATCCAAGGATCCAAGATTTATGCTTAAAAGCTTTCGCAAGCACCATTAATATTGTTTTCAGTGTTAATTGCTCTTGTAGGAATAAACGTCACTCTTGAAGAGCAGCCAGTATTGCTAAATAAGCCTGTTTATGCTCGGTTGTCACAACATAAGTAGGAACGCGATGGTCGTAAAAACAAAAATCATAACAGCCTCGAGGATAGCAGATAAAGGACGGTTGCCTCGCTTTTCTTTTAGCTTCTTTATCATATTGGCAAGCAACTTGTTGAGTATCACGCCTTTGTAAGTAAATAAAGATAATTAACAGCTCTTGTTTTTTCACAACCACACCTTTATACATACAAATTTGTCACTGAAATATTAATGCAGTCAAAGATAGTTTAAATTCAAGTATAATACCATGGGAACATTTACCATCTTTACATGTATTACTATTCTAAAGAGCTGGTCAAGAATGTCCGGCATCAATTAAAAATTTCGCCGAATACTGTATGAACCAGAAATTCAGGAGAGATGTCCAATATCATGGATAATAATAATCTCTAGCAAGTCATTATTAAATATGGTTTTCCTAATAAAACATTTCTGATGCATTGAAACGCAAAAGATTTTACATTTGAATAGCACCACCTGTCGATGGATCGCGACTCGTTAACAGGATAAATTTCAAGAAATGACCATCTGCAACGTTTTGTATTAATTTGCCTAATTGCAACGCTCTTGAGAAAGATGTTTATCAGTCAGTGACACAAACTACTAGGAAAAAGAAATTCCAAGTTCTCCTCACAGAAGTCAAACCTATGACCTTCCGTACACCGGTCGGACTCTCTACCACTGAGCTACAGGAGACTCGTGGGAGCTTAGGCCATATCACTAGTAGGTTCACCCTCCATATGCAAGTATATAGTCAAGATGTTGAATGGTCTGCATTAGACCTATAAATAACATGCGAATCAGTCGACTTTACGGGGTTTAATGGCGCTGTTTTGTGATTGGCTGTGGATCTCGGATCTGAAAGCTAGGCTGAATTGTCACCTTATGGATGGGGTGTTGGTTTAAGCGTAGATAAAGGGTGGAACCAGGAGAGGATGATCTAAGAGGATTTCCCTTGCCCCATGATAATTTTTTGAAATGTATTAATAGTTTCGCGCCATGCTGTGAAAGTTATTTTTGTTTCCTTCTGAACGAGGCTCTGAAATCACGTTGCTCGAACTGACCAATCAGGTAACGCTCTTAAAATAGCTTAGCTATGGACTAAAAATAAAAATAATAAAAAATAGATTTCAAAAACTTATCATTGGAGGAGGCCCATGTATATGGGAATGCTTCTCTTAGATCATGCTCTCTTGGTGGAACCTAATGATAGGGGCCGCGTCAACACTACGTAGGAGTACACCTGTTGTCTTTTAGCACAACTGATGTCTTGGTAACGATCCCATTTTGTTTTTGTACCAAAAATTGGCACTAAGGTAACGTATCGTTGCGCTCAAACTTCAGGCTCCCAATCAAAGTTCGTTGGGAAGACAAAATGATGCCAGACACCAGAAAATTAATCTTACGATCAAGTGGTAACATCATCCTTCCTTTAGTTTCTCATTCGAGCCAAAACTGTTCTGAGGAAAACGAAGAGTAAAAATCAACGAGAAGAAATTCAGCTACGATCCCACCGGCTCTGAAAATGAGAGAGATCCTGGGATCGAATAGCGTTTCATATGACGTCACGGCAGCCATATCAGTGTTTCCCAGCCTCGATCCCAATAAGGGAGGAAAAGGAGAGAGCATAGGATCGAGTTTGGGTGTTCCCAACCAATGATATTGCTCTCTTTTGGGAGATACGTTCTTTACTTATGGTTATGCCCAGAATGATGAAATGTTCAAATGGTTTCACAGGACTATAAGAGTAAAACCCAACGGAAGACAGGTCGAGCACACATAACTGGTTTCAACATTTTGTTATTTAATACCAATCACCTCAATTAGCCGGGGACTAAACAATAAGGCAAAGATACTGTTACACTAAACTAATATCTATTCACAGAATTAGAAATTCATATGTTCGTCTAACTATACAAAAATAATTACCCACTTTACCCTTAGGGTAAAAATTAATTGCAATTTTTCCATACTACATATACTTTTTATGTCAAAGCATTTTAATAATACACCTTACCCAGGGATAAACAATAACATTTTGTTTTACTGCAATAAAAGATTAAGGATATATTGAAACGTTTACTTTTATAATTCTGACTCATTCGGAAGCTAAATAATTTTCATTCTATATATGAATAATCTACTTGGGTTGATACAAAATTGTTGATATTTGACATGTTATTTGTTGGTAAGCAAATTACTGCGACGACTATGCATCTCTTGAGAAAAAAAAAACCTGTCCCTTCCTTCACAAGAGCAAAAATGTTTCTAAAGCCCAGGCCAAACAAGGATGAGAGCTGTTGAGAGTTGGCTCTGATAAGAGTTTTCTTCAACTCTAATGGACTATCACCACCCATAGTTAATAGAGGGAAATGGTTATGAAACCCGGCAAAGTTCTTTGTTATATGTTTTTGTTCGCTATTTTGGGGTTGACCGTACACAAAACCTGACAAAATACAATAGGTGGTTACGTGTGTTCAAGCAACTAACCAATAGAAACGTTGCGATTACGTAACTCGTGCATAGTGTATGAGCACAAAACAAAAGATGTGCACGGTCATGGACCTTCCAACATAAATCTTGGCCTCTTTGTTTGCTCCTTTGAAGTTTGCCGGGCTTCATAACCATTTCCCTCTATTAACTATGCATCACCTCTGGCCAAACGAGAGTGAGAGACGTCGATGACTCTCAAGAAAACTTTGAGCAGGTTTAAATTATATGAGAGTGCACGAGAGTCAGCTGAGAGTGCATGAGAGTTTCAGGTCAAACAAGAGTGGTGATAGTTTGAACTCTCAGCAACTCTCATCCTCGTTTGACCCGGGCTCAGTTCAAGGTAAGATAAACGCGAGGATACACGCTCATTTCTTTCTCTCCCATTTAGATATTTTTCGCTCGGAGATCATTAGAAAGAGCGACTGCTAGCTGTCAATAAGACATGACCAATAGTAAAAAAACGAAACATTAAATACACTTATAAATATACTACGCGATTAAGCTTCAAGGTATTAGCGCATTATTTTGATAAAAAATGTATAAAAATCGCTCGTAGAAAGAGAAAAACACCTTTATCATCCAGTAGATGTAGAACTATGAATGAAGATCAATACTTTTGCAAGTTTGTCGCGAGATTAAAAAATAATAATAATAAAAAAACCAAAAAAAAACAAAAACAAAACAAAAAAAAGTTTGTCGCGAGTTTTGATAACCATGCACTATGTCAGAGTTTAGAAATACAAACAACCAATAATTTTTCTTGAAACGGGATAGAACCCGTAAATACGCGGTAAAATCAGGGTGTAGATGTATTCAGAAGAGCGCGTGAAACCGTTTTTCTATACATTCCATAGCCGGCGTATGGGATATGACGCATTAATCGTAACATACATATCCAGTGAAATCACAGCCTAGTACCCAGGAGTTCCCTTCCCGCTATATCGTGACGTCATGAATTTATGGCGGCAATTTATGACGTCACAAACTGATGGCTGACCCATTCGTTCCCAAGACCTTGCCTTGTGCTCGTCTTTTGAGAAAAGCTTACGGACTAAGTCGACACTATACCACATATAATGTCAATAAAATGGCTGACTACAGAGATTGCTCTCAACTATCAAATCTGATCACTTTTTTCCCATTTTCTCGAATAACGATTTCATGGCCAAGGTCCGCTGTTGGCGCTTTTCCTGAAATGTGAAATGAAAATATAACGTCACATATTGACTACAGTGATCAAGGAGTTGGAGAACATCGGGAGAGTCCGATGGAAAGCTATGGTCGAAGCCCTATGCCTCTAGGGGGGCAAAGAGGATTAAGAAAGCCTCAAAACAATACTAAGGTAGAAAAAACACCAGAGGTAATAATAAACTAAATAGGAACAAGGATGGTTGAGGATGGAGAAGATTAAGACGGATTGTGAACGACGAACTTGAAACAATTGGCCAATTTTTTTCAAGATGCGCCATCCGTGACGTAGCTGACTAAACAAGACGAACTACATGACAGAAAAAGTAATAATGGTTGCCGTTATTGGTTAGGCAAACACTTCGATAATCACAGTTTGTAAAGTTACCTGCACGCCAGATTGACCTTGAAAGGATATTTTACTGACGGGGTTGATTACAAAACAAAAACAACCCTCAACCGAAGTTTTTTATTTCAAACTAAACCCTCACAAGCAATAACCTCTTGCTTTTTAATAAGATTACTTAAAGTTGAGTAGGAAGATATCAAACGGGTTCTCCTGCTTGCTAGAGAAAATTAAGGCATTTGGAATTACAATCATGACGAAGTGGTTACGCTGACACGGTAACTGTGAAATGATGTTTACCTCGTAAAATGAGTCAAGTTAGTGCGTAAAAACTCTTTGGATGTCAATGAGAACGACACTAACCTTTTCTTCTTTTTCCCTTCTCTTTCTTTCAATCTCCTCTTCCAATTTGCGCTAAAGACAAAGTAATCAAACATTAAAGAAAATACAGTAGAAGCTCCCGTAAGCGGACACCCTCGGGAAGCAGAAAAAGTGTCCGCAACTGGAGCAGGCCGCTTACGAGAATGTGTAACTACAGAGTTTGCATGAGCTAGAGTTCAAACGGAACTGGATTTTGTCATGGCGGCCAAGTAGAGCTGTCCGCTCACGAGAGTGTCCGCTCATGCAGAGAGCTTCAACTGTAAACTAACGCATGAAGGCCCCAGTGAGAATAGTTGGAAACTAAATTAAATCATACTTTTATCCACCGACCTGTTTCTCGGATTTCTTTTGTTCCTCTTTCTGTCGTTTTTCCAACAAAACTCTTTCCCTTTCTTTCTGTAGTTCCTCCTCCCTTCGTCTCTCCTCCTCTTTTTCAATCTATCATAACAAAGTTTCAATATTAAAAATATTTTATTACTAGTAACAACTAAGTCGGGCATATCATTGAGAAAGCAGATTGGTAACATCACGAAAGAAGCTTTGTTCTGGATACCAGATGGGAAAAGGAAGCGAGGAATACCCAAAATACCCTGGAGAAGGACCATGGCAAATGAGCGGACATCTGTTCATCTGTCTTGGAGTGAGGCCCAAAAGCTGGCACACTGTGGAGGCCTTATACGTCGTATGACACGACAAGGACCCAACCTCGTACCTAGACGTCTCTCTTATTTCCAAGAAATGGGCGCGCAAAGGAAGGAGGGAAGGCGTCTCGTCTTTCTCCTTCCCATGGTCCCTCCCTCAAAATCAAGTAAGAAAGAGAACTCCAAACTTATCGTTGATTAAAGTGATTAGTTTCTAATGAAATTGTGGTGCTGCGTCGGCGGGCAAGTGAAACACTATGTTGATTATCAACTCAGAGTTGATAAAGGTAAATTAACCGCCGTAGCGAATTTCTAAAAACTGACGTTTCGAGCGTTAGCCCTTCGTCGGAGCAAAGTGGAGGATTGTGGGTTGTGTGTGTTTATATATTAGAGTATAAGGAGTTCCGTGATTGGAGGAAGCATGGTAACGGAGAATGCATGAATAAATTAGTTAGTTAAACGAGAAGCGTACGTTGATCCCATGGGGAGCCAAGGTGCCGATTTGAAAGATAAATTTGTGTTCTGTAGTTTTACGACTTTCAGTGTTGCCTTGATGAAGGGAAAGGCCGCAAACAATCATGTTGTCAAAAGAATGACCGGGGAGATTAAAATGTTTAGACACAGGTTTAGAGGCATCTCTATCGTTGTTTTTAACGTCTCTCAAATGTTCGCGGAAGCGATCTCCTAGTCTTCTTCCTGTCTCTCCAATGTAAAGCATTTTGCACAGAGTGCAAGTTATGCAGTAGATTACATTGGTGGATGTGCAGTCAAAACGATCGGTGATTTTGATTGAGCGTTTTGGACCTGATATGTTGACAGTGTTGTGAATGAAGGGACAGGTGTTGCATCGCGCGCGCGAGCATTTGAAAGAACCTGGTTGTTAGTCGGTTTTAAGAGAACTTTTAACTAAAAAGTTGCCAAGATTCTTGTCTCGTTTGAAGGAAACAAGTGGTGGTTGTGAAAAAATTCGCTACGGCGGTTAATTTACCTTTATCAACTCTGAGTTGATAATCAACATAGTGTTATCGTTGATTACTCTCTCTGCATATTAGGCCCGAGCCTGGACTCCCCCAATTTCTTAGACAAATTAAATGACTGTTCAGATATGCATTTACTTCAACAAGAGCTAACAACTTCTCACCTCGATCCTACTCGTTTTCCTCTCCTTTTGACCCCTAAGATACACACAAAAAGAACAGCGCAATGTTAAAATGATACACGCACGCTTGAACACAACTGAAAGACGGGCCAGCTGCAAAGACCCCCAGAGCAGATAAGAGTGGAAGTTATGTCACAGAGATCAGTTATGAGCGAGCTTTTGACAGGGAACAACGTTGAAAAAACAAGCTGCTAGCGGGTAGTTTGTAGTGCAAGCCGGCTGAAAAATACTTCCCGAGCCTAACACTAACTGACATATCCTCTTACCCTGACCCTAATATGGGCAAATAACACTAACGTTAGGCTAAAGCCAACCCCACTATACAGTTTACACGACAAACACGCCGACTCTACATATGTAGCCCCAACTCTAACCCAATTTTAAGCCTAAGACTAACTTAGCTAACCCTAAGGCTAAAGCTAACCCCACGGCTTACGGCACGACGAACAGAACCAAATTTCTGGCATCGTACTTATTTGTACTGAATGGGTCATGTGAAGAAAAAAAACACTAAAGATAATAAGCCACCATTTAGTTACGTGTACTTACTTTACTTCGCTTCCATCTTGAGACTGTAACACTGTCTCCCAATGAGCTGCCATTGAATGCGTCAGAGAGTCTCGGTTTGACGAGGGCTTTTTGACCTGGCAGAAGAAAATTATACTGCCGCTTTAGGTTGTTGCGTGAGCCACGTTTAAACCTTGGTGCATAAAAGTTGCTTGCAGAGGTTTACGATTTTCGTGAACCAATCAAAAGTCCCAATAGAAAATAGAAATTCATATACCAAAGCCTAAAAATTCCATACTGATGACGTACAGTGATCATTTTTGGCGCGCCTGTAACAACCAATCAGAGACACTGCACGGATTTTTCGGTCCGAATCTAAAGGCCGTGGCAAACGAGGAAACATTGTCGCGGACGCAAATGTTTCCGCGTTTGCCCGCGCACGCAAATTCTGCGTCTGAGACGCAAAAAATGTTTCTGTCAGAAACATTTTGCGTCCGCAACAAATGTTTCCCCGTTTGCTCGGGAAACATTTGCGTCCGCAACAATGTTTCCTCGTTTGCCACGGCCTGAAGGCCCGGTTCAAACGTCACGCTATCGTCGTGTCCAACTCAACTGATCAATTAAGTTAAGTAACTGTAGCTCGAGGTTTGAATCAACGTCGAGTCTCTGTCACGACGTTGGATTCAAACGTCGCGCTACAGTCGCGCTAATGTCGAACTTAATTGATCAATTTAATTCGACACGACGATAGCGCGACATTTGAATCGGGCCTTAGACGTCTTTCCTTCGGGTGGCCGGAATGAGAAAGCGCAATGGAACGTCACTCTGTGTTTACAAGCTACATTATAAGACGATGATGACTGAATATATGAAATAATTCATATATTTCGTTCCTACATTATAAGGGCACTACACTGCACTGACAAATGTGGATAACACCTAATCTTATACAGTCGAAGCTCTCTGAGTCGAAACTCTAGCTCATACAAACTCTGTATTTACACATTCCCGTAAGCAGCCAGCTCCAGTTGCGGACACTTTTTCTACTTCCCGAGGCTGTCCGCTTACGGGAGCTTCGACTGTACATCTAACTTTTTCATCACAATCTGAATAATTCACCTGGATTTTGTTGGGAAGGGGATTTTTCTTGATCTCATTCAAGCTCGTCTCTTTCTTTCCAGCGGCAAGTTCAGTCGCTTTCTTCTTCTCTTCCTCAAGCCGATGTCTTTTCTCTCTTTCTGTGACCTCTTTCTTCACGACCTCTTCGCGCATGCGCTGATCCTCCAGCTCTCTTTGTATCCTGGAATCGGAGAATGCAGGAATTCCATCTGCTGAATCAATGTCGTCAGAATTAAAAGAAACTTTTCGAAGAACGTGCTGTGGGCTACGATCGTCGTTTTGTCCTTTTTTCAATGACAGATCTCCTAAACTTTTCGCTTTGGCAAGTTTGCTTTCATTCGATTGCGATTTATATCCAACTCGCTTCAACAACTCTTCTTCTCTTTCGAGCTGAGCCTGCGCTCCCTTACCAGCGAACACGTCATCAGCGTAATATTTTTTACCAACAGATCCCGGATGTTTATTTCGCAAGGCAGCGTCTTCTGGCGAGGTCACTAAGCGTCGGGACTGTTCAAGATTGAGCGAATATCGCTTTTTTCTTAACTCTTCCTTGGAATCCTTCCTTGCTCCCGTTTTCTCGAAGTTAGCTTTTCTAAGCTTTACTCCAGCGCTGGGGAATACGTCGTCGGCGTTATCTTCTGCTTTGAGATCGGGCTCATCTTGAATGAACGATTCTGTCGGGCGTTCAAAGCTCGACGAACGCCTTTTTGTGACAGTGTTTTCTTGTTTACTGTCCTCCAATGCTTTCAAAACACGCTGCTCGAGGATCAACTTATGCGCTGCAAACGCTGTTTTCCTTGACGTAGCTTCTTGTGTGTGTACCTCTTGTCTTTCCGCGCTTTCTTTGTTGCGTTCCTCTGCTTTTCTGTGTTCTTCCTCTCGCTGCTTCTTCTTCTCTTCTTCTTTCACGAGCTTCAAACGCAACATCTCTTCAGCTTCCTTGCGGTCTACTTCTTTTCTAATTCTTTCAAGATCTGCTTTTTGTGCTTCCCTTCTTTTTCGTTCCTCCTCTTGCATCTGCCTAAAACGTTCCTTCTCCTCTTCTCTCTTCCGTTTCGTTTCTTCATCTTCCACTTTCTTTAACTGCGATTCGTTATTTCCTCCCCATTTTCTGCTCGCTGTTTGGCATCGATCTCGTCCACGGGAGGTGATTCGACAATTGCCGTGTTCGTTTGCTGAACAACTGTTTCTAACTCAGTTTGTTTCTTTACTGGAGGCGTCTTTACACCCAATCCATTTGTCACGGATGTTTCTTTGGGGCGATGCTCCTTCGCTTTGATTTCGTCACCTCGTATTTCAACACCTTTGCTATTATTATCCGTTTGTTTCTTGGCTTGAGTTCGACGCACGTTTTCCGTTTCCCTCCTAGCTTCTTCTTCCTCTCTTTCTGGCGCTCGATATCCAGCTCGACGAAGCTTTTCCGATTTTCAGCCTTCCTGTTCACCACCATCTTGGGGCTATCCTTCGTTCTGCGAATAACGGGCTGGGGTTGAGGCTGCGACTGAGGTTGGGGCTGCGGTTGGGGCTGCGACTGAGGCTGCGGTTGGGACCGTGACTGTAGCTGGGGCTGCGACTGAGGCTGGGCCTGCGGTTGGGACCGTGACTGAGGCTGGGGCTGCGGCTGTGACTGACGTTGGGGCTGAGACTGTGGCTGTGGCGGAGAGTACACTGGCACCTGAGCTGGACGATTCTCCACAGGTCGTTTCTTCAGCTCATCACTAACAACGCCACCGTCTTCACATAAATCGATAACACTCCCTCGTTTGGACGAAATTCTAGGCCCTTGCACATCGCCGCTATCTAGAAACTCATTCTTCTCGTCAAAGATCGGTGTCTGAATGAGATCTTTGTTTTGAAAAACCGAAGGATGTTCATCCTTTTTTCCATGCTTGAATTTCTGTTTCTCCATTTCCATTCTTTCCTTTTCCTTGATTTTCTCGATCTCGATGCGCGTCAATTGCTCTCGTATTCTCTGCTGTTCCAGCTCCTGTTCAATGATTCTCCCAGCTTCTGTTCTAGACACAGGAGCTTTCTTTCGCTCAGACTGCCCTTCTTGCGCAAGAGACGTTTGATGTTCGAGTTTACGTCTTTCCTCCGCAAACACCGCTCTTCTTTGCTCCATAATCTTTTTATCTTCCTCATTCTTTTTATGAAGCTCTTCGCGAGCTTTCCGGCGCATTTCGTCATCTAACTCCCTCTGCTTTGCCCTTTCCTCGTCTTTTCTCTTCTTCTCTTCCATAACATAAGGAATAAGCTCTTCTTGCGTCATACTACGCGGTGACGCTGGACCCGTGTTGTTCAGCTGGGAATCGTCCGTGTTTCTACAAGAGATAGAATGCCAAGATGCATGAATACCGGACGCGCCTATCATCGACGACAAGACTACAAGCGTCGTCATATTTGTTGGAACACTTCGTTTGTCACACATTAGGGCCATTTATACGGGAGAAAATAAGACGCGACTTAAATAAGACGCGAACTGATCGTATAAATAGTACAAAATAAGCGTTCGTGTCTTATTTTAGACGCGACTTAAATAAGACGCGTCTTACCTTAGAACAGGGTTTTCAGCTGTTCTTATTTTGTCCGCGTCTTAAATAAGACGTGAACTTCCTCGTATAAATGCTTTCGCGTCCTAAATAAGACGTGAACTATAAGTGCGTCTGTATCAAAAATAAGACGCGAACCATTTATACGTGATCTTCGCGTCTTATGTAGGACGCGAACGTATAAACGGTACAGTTCGCGTCCTATTTAAGTCGCGTCTTAGATAAGACGCGTCTTATTTTCTCCCGTATAAATGGCCCTATTTTCCCTTCCCCAGTCCTGTACAATGTTGACAAAACACTTAGAACAGACACACGAGTGCATTTTGCCATTTTCCAACATTGAAATGAGGGAAAAGGGATGTAGACAAGTATTTAGTAGTTGTTATGGTTATAATTGTTTCAACTAAATGTGACGGGTGTTGTAGCATACAGGAAACGTTCAAAAATGAGACCCCTCCTCGACTGTACGAAAATAAGCCCTCCCAGAGGTCTATAACTAAAGGTTTCCATCTAGTACTGCGCACGGGACATCAGATTCGCGTCTAGGCTATTTATAGATCATTTTCCCGCGAAACCAGTAACCAATCACGCAGGAAGAATGTTGCGTAGGAGAAAAATGGCGTATACCGAGTTGCCGAGGTATGCTGGCATATGCTTTACGCCCCGTTTGCACGAACACGGTTTAATTTATAACCGTATCGTTTTGTATACGGTTACGCCTTCCGTTAAACACGACGACGATGTGCAACCGTTTACTTTTTTGACGACGCGGTCCAAAGTGGAGCGTTTTAAAAACGCCGGTGGCTCCATAGAGGCTTCGACCTCGTCCCCAGGGCCATCTCCGTTTTCAAGATGGCGGTGGGCGCGACCACAAAATTAGCCAATCGCGAGCCCGCCGCCATTTCGAAACAATCAAAATCTCCAATATTTTTGGAGACACGTGACCTGCTCTTCGCAAAGGTCTTCTTCGCGCCCACCCGCCATCTTGAAAGCGGAGATGGCCCTGGGGACGAGGTTGTAGGAGGTTGTAGAGGGTTTAGGAATAAGCGCGCGCGAGCTGAGCCTTACTGAACAGAGCAACAAAGATTGTACCTGGCTTGGCTTCCAAACAATCCCTCGTCCTCTTCCAGTTTTAGAAACAAGCCATCCATTCTGGTTTCCGCCGAGGACTGAGCAGTTGGTGCCGTGGCGACATGAACCGTCTCTTCCACTGGAATCCGAGAGTTGTTCAAAGAACCTTGTAAAGTTAGCTTCGTTGTAATCTCACCCGCGTCGTGTGTTAATACGTCTTTTTCACTGGTCGTTGTATATGGACCATTCTTCGCCGGCTTCTGAAGAGAACCGGTTTTTTCGTCGTCAGTCTTGTTTCCATTCATAGTTTTTTTGTCAGTAGAGCTGTCTCCACTATTCTTGGATTCTAACTCGATCTGTTGTATTGTCTCTGAAGGCAAGTCTCCGTTTATCGTGGGTTGCGGATTACTTGAAGACGAGCCGTTCATCAACAAGTAGTCCTTGTTGTCCTAACAAGAAATATAAAAGTATCAAAGGGGCTGATGATATGAGACCGGTTTTAAAGGGTCCCTCTCAACCAGTGCGCTTTGCGGTCGCGTGTTATTGTTTTCATCCGGGGAACTCGATCTCTCGTGGGGCTAATGACCGCTAATGTATGCCATACTTTCGAAATTGTGCTAACTTGGGTCGTCTAACTGCTTTTTGTGGCGAGAACAAGGCCAGGATCCTGCAAAAAGTAGTTTTTAACTTCAAGCCGCCATTTTCGCGGCACCCGAAAATGGCCGCCGTAAGAATATTGGCGCGCAAAGTACCTTGGTTGAGAGGGACCCTTTAAAGTTATTCTCCTGGAACAAGTGTACAAAATTACCTTCAAACCGAAGGAAACTTCAAATAACATTTTATTAAGGTAGAAAAACACCAAAGAGGTAATAACAAACCAAACAGGAACAAGGATGGTTAAGATTAAAGGAGCATCCTTGTTCCTGTTTGGTTTATTATCACCTCTTTGGTGTTTTTCTACCTTAGAAAACTGTTATTTTGAGGCTTTCTTCAATTTGAAGGTGATTTTGCACTTCGCAAAAATGACTTAAAATTTCGTGACATAGCTCCTTTAAGAAAGATTGAGAGGGATTGCGAACGACCAACTTTCAAGATGCGCCATCCGTGACGTAGCTCCTTTGAACAACCAAAGGCAAGCAACTACAATAATCGACAGCGAGGATATGTAAACTAGCCTTATATATAGCTGTCTTCTCGTAATGAAATTCGTAATAGCAATATCAGTTTTGTTTACACAAGTTAAGTTCCGGACATCTTTAATCTAGCCTGCTCCAATCAAAATGTCAGTAAAACTCGTTTTCATATCCATGTAAGGTTTCGCACCAGAGGCAAAAGACCAGTCAGAAATCTCCTATTGCTTAATTGAATGTTGAAAGCGAGTCATAACGTCAATGGTTATATTGGTTTACAAAGTAATGTCGAGATTACTTTCGATGAATGTTCAGAATATAACACCGATGTTGGACAACGTATGTACGAAAGTGCCTGCTAACGCATATATTGTTTTTACGCAAAAAACATCAAAAGTATTGAGGGATGTTCTCTAAAACTAAAGAACAACCTCTGCTATTTATAATTAAATTTACTTAGATTTTAATTCTGAACATCATCGTGTCATTTTGGGCAAAAACTGCAGCTTCCGACAATTTTGAAAATTATGCGAAATGAGAATTCACACGTCTACTGACGTCACAACGATGGCCTTAGAAAAACCTCAACCAACACTGGCCGTATTGCTTTGTCGGACAAGCTCTTATACGTGGGAAATACGTATTTAATAATATTTCACTCGAATGTCGTGGGAATAAATAAAAATAAAAGGAAACCAACTATTGACCGGTGGATGATTGAAATTTCTAGTTCCGTCGTCATTTTGAAAACTGAAATAAATCGATTTCGTCGTTTTCTTTGTATTATTTGTTTAGTTTTGATTTTTGCACACACTATTACTTACTCTGTCAGCATGATCAAGATTTTTCGTTTCCACTTCTTCGCTGTTTTCCTGAGCTTGATTTTCCTGCCTTGTCAAGTCAAAAGATTCGTCTCGCGTTTGATTCAATTCGTCTCCGTTGCTATTAGAGTAAACAGAATGCGATCTGTTCGCATCTACGTCGTTGCTGACTCCATTGGTAACTGGTAATGGTGATGAAGCAGATGTATCGGCGGAATTAGAGTTAGAAGGCTCGTGGCTTTCGTTCAAGTCGATGACCGTGCGTCCAAACTGGTCTTGTTGGATGTTCGAGTGTAACGCCGGTATAGAAGGCTCTTCTGATATTGAGGCACCGAAATCTGTTGACACAACAAATGGGACGCAAAGTTGCTCACTGATATATTTATAGCCATGAAACATGGTCACGCAATACTGGCTACAAATACAGCTACAGCTGTACATGTATGTGCGTTACCAGGTTCTCTCTGGTTGGATGTTACGGATAATACGTTTAGAGTAAGCCTCCTACGCAGACGCTCTTTGGGCTTATCATGCAATCTTTCATAAGGAGGCTATCAAATGAATGGGACTATTACAGATTTGGTAACTAACATTTCAAATAACTTTGCAGTGTTTCAGACAAGAGAGTGGTCTAAGGTCAAAACCCGACAAGGTTGGCTAACTGACCAGACAAATTAAGGCGGGACTTAACCTGAATGCCATTTCGGAAATATCTCGTTCACGTTTCAAGCAATCCAAAAACTCTATGCTCATTCTCATGTGGTGTTTTGTAAATTTTGGGGTGATTTGCGTATGTTTTGGAGGAAATAGTTTTTCTCAAAGGATATGTAAAATTTTGGAAATAAGAAATAATGAAGATTTAATGTAGTTTTAAATTAGAATTTGAAGTTAAAAATTAGTAGATGGACACCAATAGACAGTTGATACCCACGCAAGAGCACCCGCATGGGTATCAACTGTCTGTTGGTGTTCCAAAAATCATTTTCTTTCTTCTATCCCTTCTTTAAAGGTTAAGTCCCGCCTTAATGAAAAACTTCTGATGATTTGGTGAGGCACATATCTATTGACCCGTTGAAATTTCTCATTGACACCTTGCCCTTAAAACTTATCTGGAACCCTCTTTGACGTGAGTAGGGCACAGTCAAGTCACTGTATACGTACATATGTGGGTGTGACAAAACCACACTTTAATGTCCCAAAAACCACAAATAACTTGTTATACGAGCTTCAGACAGATGAAACATCCTTAAAAAACAAAACTATGCGAAACCCTCTGCTTGGAGAGAGTTGCGTTGGAATGAGCCCACGATTGGCTCTCCTCAAGACAGCGGTGTTGCTTAGTAACGAGATTTGACATCGCAAAACTGTAATGTGTGGACTCGGGGTTCTTTAATTGCAGTATGCGCATGTGACAATGGTCAGCCGAGAGCAAGAATTTTCCAGTTTAACAAATATTTTGACATAATGGTCTTTGCTTTCTTGGCTTTTAATAAGAAAAATAAGTTCGTGGTGTCAGTCGGCGTATCAAGGGCATAATTTATCGACCAACGGGTTGATGGTTTGTCAGCTAACGCGTCGGTCGGATCGAATTCATAATTTGTAATGTACATGTAGGTTGAGTGTAATTTTTGCTTAGAAGTTTGTATTGGCCATAATACAATTTTTTTTAACATCTATTCTCGCTAGACGATACAACCATAAACAAAAATTGTATTGAAATATTGTAACTGAGCGAAACACAATCTACCAGTTCTGGATGACTTAAATTAGAAAATATTTGAATAAAATTTAACGTGCTACTGGCGACAGGAACTTTACATAACAATAAAAATTATGAGATGGCAGAAAAAAAATGCTAAGAATTACATACATGCAGTGAAAGATTATTGCACTTGACTATAAAACTAGTACTACACTTAGTATTTGCGAAAAACTGATATAATCAGGATTTTCCAAACTACTAGGTCGTGTTATGATTATTTCAAGTGAAAATGTATTAAGATTTTTATAGTGATACGACAAGTACATGTCAAAATAACAGGTTAATGGCTGTTTTTAGAAACGGAGCAAACGTTAGAATTGAATTATATAAACAGAAACTATTTGGCATTAAGGCAACAGCTAGATTTAAAGATCACATTTTGCTTGAACTTCCTTGAAGTACAAAGAAAAATGAAAAGAAAAACAGGTCACATAATTATGCAATTCAAGTTTCGACTCGACGTGATTATAATTATTCAAACTACATAAAAACAAACAGCAAAATATGCATTTAAAAGTTAGGAATTTAGGTTAAAATACTTCATTGTTTTTCAATTTGTCACACATTTCTAGGGGGATTAGCGTTGTAAAGGCTTTAAAAGCGACGTTCCTAAAGAGTGAATGAGTTTTGGGGCAGATATGTCGCTAATTGCCGAACATAAAGTTGTCAAAATGGCTACCCGTCCATGTTTACTTTCGATTAGCATTCTTGGAAGTGTTTGAAGCGATTTTTCGCACAAGTCAAACGAGAAATACAATGTTTTATAAACTATCCCGAGACAAAATTGCGAGATTGAAATGCCAGTGGGATTAAAACTGACTCTGTACTTATGTCACGTAAACCAATTATTACAAATTACAATGGAAGTATTACCGCTCAAGTCGCCATCTTCCTTCCACAACTTCAGTATTTCTTCGTCTACTTTATCTGTAAGTGGTGCTCTGTATCTCTTGCTAGCTCCGCTAAAAATGCTTTCACCAGTGGGCTGACGTTTTAGGAGACAACTTCGGTCAAAAGGCTTGAAGCTTTCTCTCTTCGATTTGTCCTTTAATTGTTGCAGGGTCTGCAAGAAAATGCAAATCAGCGAGAGCTCAGGGACATGCTAATGTGAATGTGTTGTCAAGCACGCTTGGGCGCTCAAGCGTTGGTTGCCGTCATGAAGAGGCAGTCTTTAAATATCACTTAACCTCCAATCGTGCAAGTTATTTTCGAGAAAAACTTTTAAAAAGAAAGCCCGCAATACTAGTCCAGCCGAGGCGGTATAACATTTAAGTTTTATTCTTAGTTCTTGGCAACATATACATGAAATCCGTCGTAGAAACGTAATACGTTGCAATATACTTAATTAGGTTGTGCAAAACTACTTAACCTTTCACTCCCAAGAAAACTGGCCAAATAATCCCAAATTTCTAGTTGAAAAAACATGACAAAAACACCACCACATGAAAGCACTGCTCAATAGCTTCCATTTGAATGGTCACATACTAGGGTTTCATCCACAGACTTAAAAGTTAGAACCACCTTGTACAGCATAATAAACAGTACCACATGAAAGTACTGCTCAATAGCTTTCATTTGAATGGCCACACACTAGGGTTTCATCCACAGACTTAAAAGTTAGAACCACCTTGTACAGCATAATAAACACCACCACATGAAAGTACTGCTCAATAGCTTCCATTTGAATGGTCACACACTAGGGTTTCATCCACAGACTTAAAAGTTAGAACCACCTTGTACAGCATAATAAACAGTACCACATGAAAGTACTGCTCAATAGCTTCCATTTGAATGGTCACACACTAGGGTTTCATCCACACACTTAAAAGTTAGAACCACCTTGTACAGCATAATAAACACCACCACATGAAAGTACTGCTCAGTAGCTTCCATTTGAATGGTCACGCACTAGGGTTTCATCCACAGACTCAAAAGTTAGAACCACCTTGTACAGCATAATAAACAGTACCACATGAAAGTACTGCTCAATAGCTTTCATTTGAATGGTCACGCACTAGGGTTTCAACTACCGACTTAAAAGTTAGAAAGTAATGCTCAATAGCTTTCATTTGAATGATCATATACAGACTTAAATTTAGAACCAGATTAACTAACCCAAGATCTGACTCTGGAAGTAAAAGGGTTAATAAGTAGACACTGTCAGGACCCCGTAATAGTTCTATAGCGGAAGTTATTTTCAGTGAAATTAATCTTCTGTAAATTCGGTCTGGACTTCAGGTTGTGCATGTCCGTAATAGCGAGGTGTCCGTATAAAGGCAGTAGTTGACTGTATACGGTTGAATTCTTTTATTTCGCTCGAGTTTTGACAAACATAACTTTGAATTTGGAAGATTTAGCTTGAACACCACTAACAACAACTAGTAAAAGATTGATAAAAAAAAGTGTTTCAAATTCTTATAACAATTAACAGCCGCGCGTTTTTTCATTCATCTCAGAATTGAAAAGTGCTACATGTACAAGCGGGAACGATCTTTCAAGGCCATGCATTAAAATGTCGAAAAAGAGAACAGAGAAAATTCAGTGGTTCGCGCTCTTCGTGTTATGCAGAATTTGGTGATTTCACTTTGTTGTGGTTAAGAAATGTACCAAGACGTATAATGCACGTGCAGAGCCATTGTACTGCTCGTTAAACGTTATTTGTACCAAGTACCAGGGTAGCGTCAGATATAACGGTGTGCGCACGCTAAATGCCTTGCCTCATAGTAGAAGGATTGTAGCATAACGCACGTGCATAGCCATTGTACTGCTCATACGACGTCATGGTTTACGTTCTCCACAAAACGCAGAATTTTGTCATTTCACATTGTTAAAATGACAACAGCGAGAATGTCATCATGAATCAAATTTATTTATTTATTTATTCATTCAATATTTATTCAGGTACATCCCTGACTAAACATAAAATGCTTGACGTGAAAATAAACTAAATACAGCTACATGTCGCTAAGGCGGCAGAAATTAGCGTTTGAAATCGATGGTGCTTAGCTTTGATCTTGAACACCGTAGATCTTGTACAATCCTTATCCTACGAGGCAGGGCATTAAACGTGCGCACACCTTTGTATCGGACGCTACCCTGGTACTTGATACAAATAACGTTTAATTTGCCATATGTCTAAATACTGAGTATTTGGATTTGAACGTTCAGCTACAAGATAGTTATGATACTAACATACGAACTGATTGGTTCTTCATTCTTGATAATCGTAAGATTCTGAATAAAATATATATTCATTTATTAAAGGCGTCGTCCTCTGCTTCTCTGTCGTGCGAGGAAACATTGTTGCAGAAACATTTGTGAATTTCAATTTTTCCAAAAATGTTTCCCTGTCCGCGCACGCAACATTTGTTGTGGACGCAAAATTTGCGTCCGAGACCCAAAATTCAGAAACATTTTGCTCCCGCAACAAATGATTCTAAAATGTTTCTTGGTTTGCACAGCAAGGAAAATGTTTTGTTTCCTGCTTGTTTGCTCACCCAAGAAACATTATGAGGCAACAATGTTTCCTCGTTTGTCACGGCCTTTTTAAAATGGAATACTCCCTAAATTTGAAACGGCTTTCTAGCATTCTGATTGGCTGTCAGTGTGCGATAAATTGCGATATAAACACTTCATGACTAAATGCAGTTAAATAGAGAAACAAGATCTTGGGAAAAAGAGAACAAAACGCTTGAGGTTTCTTACCCGTCTTAGTTCATTTTCCTCTTTTTCTAAAACATAAACTTGTCTTTCAACTTGATCCAATTCCTCTTGTATTTTATGAGCCATGGACTCCTCTTCTAAGTCACCAGCTATTTCATGGCACAGTTTCTCCTAACAAGCATCAATAAAATGTATATACGAACATATTAGTCAAATTGATTATTAATAAACCTTTCCTCCAAAGTGTCAATTGAAAGAACAAAATTTGAAAATGTTTCTATTATTTCTACTTGGGAAAAATTGAGAAATGAAATGCAGCACAGGAAAGTACTGTCCATTTGAATGGTCGCTCACTAGGGTTTCATCCACAGACATAAAAAAGGTTAGAACTGAAGCATAATAACAGTACCACATGAAAGTACTGTTCAATAGCTTTCATTTGAATGGTCACACACTAGGGTTTTGATTGTTCTTTCAAATTGAAGCTAAGTGCCTTAGTTAGAAGGCTAATGAATGCACAACCCTACCTTTAGTGAAAGGAGTTTACGCTTTTCTGTTTGAACCTCTGCAAGTCTGCAACAGATAAATTAAAACTAATTGTCTGAAACACTCTAACTTTTCACCAAAATAAGGTACATTGTATATAATTTGGACAAATCATTTAAACTCATGAAAATATTATTATAAAATATAAAGTAACAAAAATTTGAATATACACACCTCCGTTTCTTGCCCTCATAACACTCCTCTGTCAACTACACATAAACAAGAAGATAGCGAGCAACAATTTTATTTGATGTTGTGGTTTAATAAATTTGTATTCAGTTTGGTGACTTTTCAGTACTGATATTTCCATTAAAAAAAATGTTTTTTCAATGGTCTAGGTTGACGCAACAAAAATGTGCTTTGGCCTATTGGCTAGTGTGTTGAAATCCAGATTGAGCGATACAGGTACGAGCCTCTGGTCGGCCGGGGTCATTGTGTTGTGTTCTTGGGCAAGACACTTTACTCTCACAGTGCCTCTCTCCACCCAGGAGTATAAATGGGTACTGGTATACAATATTGTTGTTGCAGGGGCAACCTGACAAAGTGCAGGATAACCTGTTATATGGACTAGCATTCCCATCCAGTCCTAGTCACTTCACGCCATGAAAACTACTAGGTGCCGGGTAGCCTGCAAAACAGGCGTATTTTGGGCGAGCGAGCGCTGAATATTCCATAGAGTGTTTATAAGTCACCATCTTGGATTAGGAAAACATTGGAGGCTTGGGGCAAGTGCAAAAGAACGACGAAGGGACAGGGAGTCAGGCAGCTCGCCCTCTTTAACTCGCCCCAACTCTCCACGTTTTGCGAATCCAAGATGGCGGCTAAACACTCGAAGGAGATAAACAATCGCAAGCCCACAAACTGCCTGCATTGCAGGCTAAGTGCCGGTTATTGGCAATTATGCAGAGGAAACACTTCATCAGGGAGTCAAGTAGCAATTACATCGAAAAGATGAAAATACTTGTTAGTTCTTTTCTATTTTTGAGGTTTCATCTGATTTTAGACCATTTTGTATGCAACAGAATTATCATCTACTGACAGTAGTGTGACCTACAGTTGTAGCCTTTTGAGTAAATTTCACTAACAAAACAGGAAATATTATTTTTATTATTGATTTCTTTACCTGCTGGGAAATAATTGACCTTGTATTCACACTCCCCTCAAGTGAGTTACCTAGAGAAGGCAAAGCACTGCTTATTTTAATGTCTACATATAAATCTTACTCAATATAATTAAGTGTACCAAATTAAATATAGAGAGCAGATTTAGTAATCTGGCATTGCATTGGTGTTGCTTTACTACACCCTGTGATAGGCTAAAAAAATGTAATTTTAACCAAAACCAATATTGCCCGTTCCGAAGTTCAAATGGAGACTGGGGACGATTTTTTAAATCTCAATTTAATTAAAAATTGGAGCCCATCATAAGAAAGATCACATTAAAATTAGTCAGCTAGTTTACCAAGTTTGGATGTTAGAGACTTTTGATTTTCAGTTGATGACTTACAAATTCCTTCCATAATAGCCCCCTCCCCCCCCCCCCCCCCCTCCCCCACTCCAAAATGTAGCTCAGAACAAGAACTCTGAAAACAAAAGAGGAAATAACAAATTATGTGTACAGTTGTTTAATATTTATTAACAAATATACATTTTGCATACCTTGCTTACAAAATCTAGTTAAATGAAGAGCCACAAAAAATTCATCAAGTGAGAGCTTTCCATCCCTGTCAACATCAGCCAAGTTCCTGAAGAAAGAAGGACTTCATAAGCTAACAATAATTTGATCATTGTTATATTATTTGTCAACAAAAATGTAATTTTGCTAAATAATTTTTATGAACTCACCAAATTCGTGCTAAAACATCCTCAGTAAGCCCAGACCCAGTAAGAATAGAACATGCTGTTTCAGCTGGAATAAAAATATTGAATTAATAACACTAATAATAATATTATTTCAATAAAATTTAGGTTGAGGCCTTAAATGGTTAGCGTCTCGGACTCCTGATTGAAAGTTGCAGGGTATTAGCGGTAAGCACTGACCAGGTCATTGCATTGGCTGTGTTCTCGGGCAAGATGTGTGACTCTCACATGCAGACCCTCCTCCACTCAGGAGTATAAATGGGTACCAGCAACTAAACAATAATAGCTTTAAATTCATATGTCCACAACTGGAATTACAAAAATAATGTAATCCTAGTTTTAAGAAGTTGGGAAAATCTCACACTTATTTCTTTTTATGCGATGGTCCTAGATGTTACCAATATTGGTTGACTTCGTAATCTCCTTGCACTGACACTGCGAAGACCACTTTTTTAATTTGAGTTGTTTGGAGACTTGAACCAAGCATTAAGAGGAAACATAGCTTGCGTAGCTTATGGTTTTGTTGGCACACGGTGGCAAAATTCACCACTCATGTATTTTGCCATCGCATGCCAACAAAACTGCCTGCTATAGAGATTAGAGGAGCTATATAGGAAACAGCAAAAACTTTTATCATCTAAGATTTTCCTGACATGAAAACCAGGCTTAATTAAGCAAAACTATACATGACCCTACCATCAATATATCCTGTCTTCTCATTATTTTTCCACATGAAAGCTCTTTCATAGACTGCTTTCTCCTCTTCTGACACAACAGGAATGTTCGCGTGAGGTACATGGGTGGGAACCAAAGTCTCTGGTAGCTTGACAGGAATATCGGTGCCTTTCAGACGACTCTGAATAAGATGCATTGCTACAGCAAATTCAGAAATGTCTAACTTGTTGTTTCTTGTTACATCAGCTAGTTTCCTAATAACAAGACATTTTATAAAAGTATTGGGAAAACAAACTAGTATTTTTATTATGTATACGTATTTACGCAAATAAACGCCTGGGCGTTTATTACAAACTCAGTACCTTAGTACTTGGGCACCGTTCCTGGGCACTTGTCTGAACAGCCTTTTGTCAGTGCCCTTACTCTATTGACAAGGTCACCTACCAACCTTGGAACCACTTTGATCAAATTCTAGCCTAGGTGAGAATATTTTTAACTACAATCCAGGGCACTGGGGTGTCTGAACAACGTCCATTTTAGTACCCGGGCAAAGTGCCCCAGAATGGGCACCTAGTCTGAACGGGGCGTTAGACAGTCAGGGCAGTGCTGGTTTTGGCAAATATATTCATGGAAGCACTCAAAGAGTTTCCAAATCTTTTTATCCACTCTGAAACAAGCACAAGCACTCATGAGTACTCCAAAAGCAATCGCGCCAGCAAATACATCATGTTGCTTAGCAACTTCGGGGATGAACACCGCGAGCTCAGTCCTGTCTCGGAGGTGGGATTTCGCCATCAACTGGTACTTGTTCCCCCAACTGTATAGAAGTGGTGTTTATTCAAGGGATCGAGGTGTTTACTTGTGATGGGGTGCTTAATTTTTTAGTCTTAGTTTTGGATAACAACAAAAAAGTAACAGGTCCAGAAATCACAGAATGCACAGAATCTAGAGACAAAGAGTCTGATAATAAATACACAGAAATCCCGAGCTGTGAGGAGAATGGGGAGAGTTTGTGCCTCTCCCCCATTCTTCTTGCTGCTCAGGTCGTGAGTTGATTCTCCCAAGAAAAAAAGCTCACAGTTGGTAGAAATATGTGAAATATGTCCAGGTTCAAGCACCAGCCATTGTGTTGTGTTCTTGGCCAAGATAAACCCTCACAGTGCTTATCTCCACCCAGGAGTAAATGGGTACTGGTGAATTGTCAGGGCAACCTGACAAATTAATGCTCTGGGGTTTATACCTGCGATGGACTAGCATCGCTTGATGCTATGACACCGGCCTGGTAAGCCACTTAAGGTTTGTAGCTTGTGAGAGCAAACGTAATTTCCGGCTCGAGCCGGAAATTACGACTGCTCTCGCAGGCTAGCTACTAGGTTTGTGGAGAGACAACCTTTTTGATGAGTGTAGCTTTGTATTCACTTCTGATTACATGTAACACCCTTCTTACAAGTTGACCTATAATTTTCTTTACAGGTAATCCTCATTATGTCTGTAATTTTCCCACGCTTTGACATGCTTCAGTTTACCAGCTTTAACCTTCATAGCTATGAGGGTCACCCCCAATTTATACCTCCATGGATAATAACAGGCCCTCTAAATTAAATAAGTTCCAGGTTGCAAAATCTTAATTTGAAACCATGTGACATTCTATACATTTACCAATATTATGAATACAAGTAGATGTATTGTGTTTTTCCGATAATATCTATGTCGTTGCGCAAAACAAAAACACAATAGATCTGCAGTCACCCAAAGAAATAACAAATACATTTCTATTCAAAACAAACCGTCATCCCGTTGATTCTAGAATAACAGAACTAATTCTTGGCATCTGCCATGGCGATTTCAAAAATTCCTCTTACTGGAATACAAATGACAACGGTTTAAATTCGTCCAAGGTTAAAAGGAGAGTTTTAATAGCAAACCACACTGAATAGAAAATTAAGATTCATAACAAATTAGCTATTTCAATAGAAGATATCGATCGCGCGAAGAGATTGAGGCTAGCTAGGAATACGAAAAATCGATTACTTAATTTAGTGTACCAAAAATTAAGCTTACCAAAGATTTAATTTATGAACTTGCCCATACAGAATATTAAAATTTGTACAAACCATATTTTGCTGAGCTCCGGTAAAGGCAGTTTGGATCGTATGAATAAAGAACGAGCTTGTTCCCCTGAAATATTAAAAATATTTGCATTAGGTGCTGAACGTATTTAACCGGTCGCGCGCCATATAAACTCACCAGATAAATATCTGTCTTGTGGTTTTTGGCTGTAAAATAAGGCATCGTGACGAGTTCTTTCTTCTTCAGAAATCACCCACTTTAAATCCATTTCAGGCTGTAGAAGCGACCTGCAATTTTGAAGAATATTTCATTAACTTTGTTCGCTCTCTGTTCATTCTATATTGCAAGGATCATTTATAGAATCAGGCTTCGAACTTTATCCTGTTTGATCTAAACATAATTTTCAATACTTCTAATTTACCTTTGGGTAACCGCTCATTGCCTAAATTAACCAATATGCGAATTCCATTTGTTTATGGCTCTCAATATCGACGAAACGTTCTCCAGCCATCCGTATTGGTACTCGCATTCTGGTGTCATGCCAAGATCTTTCATTACACTGACGGTCACGGTCAATCGACGCTCGCTCCAGTTTCCATGAACGCGCGGGATCAACTTGCTGTGGAGACCGCATCTAATTTTAGAGTTTCGTTGAGTTTCGTTAATTCTCTGCGCGTGATTTTCTCTTTCGTAGCAAATTATTTAATTCCATAATTCTCCACAACTATCCGAAAATCGTTTTCTTGTTTTCCGCATTTATCGCTATGTTATGCACAGTTATTAAAATATGCACCTGTCCATGTGTGCTTTCTTTCTTTTATTATTATTATTTTCTTTAATTTTCAATTTCAAATTGATAGTCATATTTCATAGCCTGCGCAGACGAACTCAACCATGGCCAATTTGAAATATCATCGTACACATTTTTAAGTTTTCCTTTTCCATCTATTTAGTATAGAGCAATTGTGTCCTATATTGAGAATGAAATTGCTAAATTACATGCACATGGATGCACATGTAAATTGTACCTGTTGTGCATAATAAAATTTTGAAAGGAAGCTGATACGAGCTACCGAATGGAAACAAATCATATATTCCATACATACCAATGTATGCTTAAAATCATCTTTCTTGAATATGTAGTCCAACTTCAGATTTTTACATACATGTCAACATTCCTTTACTCTGTGAATTTTTTTACCCTGGGGGGGGGGTAGGGCATAGGGGAAGGGGTTGAGTCAATTATTTATTAATTATTCAGGACAGATTAATCTACGGTCTTGCACGAGTTCTCTATGAGCTAATTGCTGATCATTACAGACAAGGTTGGCATATTGAGGATATTTTGTTTTGACAGAAGCTTCGCGCCTATGCCTTGGGGAGGGGTATGAATTTGGAGCGCCACACCCCTCGAAAATTTCCGTTGGGCTCTGGGCTCTAGAAAAAAGTAGTGGTCAGCGCAATCTCGTCCCCAGAGCCAGCGCGTTTCGGTCAGCGGTGACAGAACGCCCAACGGCTCTGGGCGATTCAAAAACCGGAACCAAGGATCCTTGGTTCCGGTCTGCTTGTGCGCGTGCGCGATCTCATTCCCAGCGGCCGCGATCCTTTTGGTCAGCATGAATAAATGTGTTCTGAATATGCGTAGAGAGAGTAACCGCTGTAACTGATTGTGGCTCACTTGTTTATAATGGCGGCAGCTTCTGCAGTTGATGTTACATCGATCGGGTATTTAGACCTCAAATCTTTGTCAAGAATCCTTTGTTACGGATTGAGAACTATTAAGACAACAACACGTTACGTCTACCAAAGCTCGATGAGGTATTCAATTTTCTAATTGACAAGAATATGCTGTTTTTGCTGTCTTTATACTCGATACAGATCAATTCAATGAATGATGCGTTCGTGTTTGATTTTTCCATACCGAATGCGAGCCAGCAGAAAGTTCTGGAATACATCGTGAAAGTTACCAGCCTGAAGGATACCCACGATTTTAGGCGAAAATTAAGTAGATGGGCTTTTAGTTTTGGTTAAATAATTTTCGTCGTGAGTAGCCAAGGCTACCTCTGCTTGTTTGTGAAGAGTAAAGAGTTGCATGTATGTAGTACATGTAAAATTATTTAGAAATCTAAAAGGCAAAACTTCTATTAATTGCATTTTTACTGTAATTCTTCGTCAGATATAGTTTATAATTTATTTTATTTTATTTATTTTCATTTAATTTTGTAAGTTCATTTGTGTATTGTCACTGCTAAGCATGAAGAAATCATGAAAGATTTGATACGAATTCTAGCCAGTAAATGTGCTAGCAAAATAATTGTTGTTGTTAAACCAAAACTTATTACAAATATATATAATAATTAGTCTTGCCTGACAATAAATATATTTCATTTGAGTCATCAAGTGTGAACTATGTCAGTTTGTATATGCAACATGAGTACACAATGTATGTTGTCATATGAAAATCGTTTGATGAAATCAGAAGTTGACAGCCAAATGGCCGAGTCAAATCAGGTAGTCGCAGAAAAATTTCAATTCACTTGAAGCATGGTTTCTATTTGAACAGATAATTGTGACAGGAGGAAGATAAAATGGACGAAATCTGTGTGTACAGAATGTCGCCTGTTTTATCTTCCTCCTGCCCCAATTATTTGCCCTGGGTTTCCAAACTAGGGTTGTCATTGGTAGATCCAGGCTTGCATGCACATATGCATCTATATACCATCTTCCTTTCTTTATTACATTTACATAGTTGAGTTGCAAATCCTATAAAGGACAGTCCACAAGTCGATATACTTAGGTTATAGTATATGCTTGGGTATACAAGGTGGATGCACAGACTTTAAAATTATTTGACTGAAACACTGGTAGAGATAGGCACGTTTGTGACCAAGAACACAACACAAGGACACTTGCCAGACTTGAATCTGGATGTTTGGATCCAAAGGTCAAAACATTTATCATTAGGCACGACTGTGCCTAGCCTTCTGCCATAAAATTATCCATAGTAGATGAAATTCTTGAGAATAATACATGTATCAGTAGCCTCTCTGGCTATAGACCCTCAGGGCTGAGCAGAGAGATATGCTGGGAAAACAGGGTGATTGAATGTAATTTTTGTCTGAGATTGTTCCATGAAATCATTTCAATAATAGTCTTGCTGTATTTTAGTGAGGTGTAGGGTGAGACAAATTACAAAAATATGTCAAGTAAAAATGTACAGCAATTCTACAAACTAAAAGAGATTTATTATCCAACATTTTTCAGTTTTTCTTTCTTGAAAACCAGACTTTGAACTGTGTTTTGCATTGTGCAGTCAGGACTACAACCAACCTGTTTATAATATTGGTTTTCCACAATAAAAATCTTTTTTGGGATATTTAACTTGTTTTGTGTAGGGACAGGCTCCCATATAAGAGTGACAGGCCAGGGATACTTGTTGTCAGAAATTTTGGGAAATACCCCTGAAAGGTACCATAATCCGTTTGTGGGGCTCAAGTTTATTTTTACCCCTAAAAGCCAATTTAGACTGTTTTATTGATGAGTGATACAGTCCAACCAAGGGCCACATGCCAGAAAAAAATATATATAATAAAATTAATTAATTAAATTAATAATAATAATAATTTTCAAGTTCTGTTTATTTGGGGTTTTACTTTGAAAACACATCCTAAGATAATATCATAATATGTAACAAAACATGATTTTCAACCCCAGGGTATAAATCTCAATATTTTTCTTTTCTAGATATAAAAACAGTGGTCAGCAATAATTTCTGGTCAGTTTTCCAGCACATCAACATTTGCTCCTGAACCATATACAAGTAACAAGGTCTCTACGAATCTAGATCTAGACATCAGTGTTTCTTGACTATGCGGTGGGAGTCACAAATAAGTGATGGGGGTGATCGTCGGAAATTTCGAAAAGAACCCCCTAAAAGGTACCAAAATCTTGTTTTGTGGTTGTGACTCAAATTCAATTTCACCCCTAAGAGGTGCCATTTCTAAGACAAAAATAGTTTTTGGTCATATTTTTTTCCCCGGCTTAACCCTAAAAGGTACCGGAGTAACTATAACGGTAGTAATTTTAGATTTCAACACCCCTAAGTGGTATCAAACCACAAATTTTAACCCCTAACAGATACAGCGATCACCTCCGTCACTTTTATATGATTAACAATTTATATTTCTCATGTAAATTTAGACAGGTAAAAAATCATTTTATCATACATGTTCAAATCATATTTGGTATAACTCAAATTATTTGCATAAGACAATTCTCCATGGATGTAAAGCTTATTAAACATGCAACTAGAGGCGTAAACAAAAGAAAAGACCACCAGAATAAATAGTTTGTAATTTAATTATCCACTCACTTTAACCCACGTACTGCTGTATAAACTCTGTATAAGGGAAATCCACGTGTAAACTGAAGGGTATTTAAAATACAATCGCAACCACGTATTTCATACGAAAACGCCGGTCCAACATTCATCTACATACTGCTAGCTAGTGTGTACATGTACAGTCCTTTCGATATAGCCTGCAGTTTCCGAGTAAATAATCCCGGCGGAACTGCGATCACCAACTGAGATGATTCAGCTGTCGGCAGTACAAGTGTTTACCACAAGCTGTTGACTTGTTTTCTCTTTGTTACTTGATAATTTACAAAGGTGAGTTTTGTGTGATCGACTCACCGGCCGACTCGCCACTGAAAGAGGTCACGGACGTGATTTTCACACCGGTAACCTTCTTCAAATCTGCAACGGTATATTCTCCAACTGATTTTCCAACCAAAACATCCATCGGATGGTTTTGGATTTCCACATTCTCCTTGTAAATTCTAGAGACGACTACTGCCTACGTCCGCCATCTTTGATTTTGGGTTCACTTCCGATTCAAATCCATTGTGTTTCAACAGCCAATCAAAAAAATTCAAATAAATTCAAGCGCCCAGAATATTCCAGAGTTCGTGATTCCTTGGTGCTGACCAAAAGGATCGCGGCCTCTGGGAACGAGATTGTGGTCAGCGGAGTACTTTACAGGAGCACGTGGATAAATTACCAACATGGCGGACGAAGTGGACGTCTCGAGGAAACTCAAAGAAATTAAAGAGAAAACAAAAGCTATTCTAGAGAGCGATGCCAATTCAAACTTCATTGTGGATATACTGGAACTATCAGAAACCCAAGACGAGGTAGTTTTGATAGCATTCGTAAGATCAGCTCACAAAATCTTTACAACCTTTTCGTCGCGTGGAAAGTTGATTTCACATCGACAACAAAAGCGGGTAACGAAAGAAGAAACGAGCCAAGATCCTCAAGATGTATTTAACTGTTGGCTGCACGAGAAGTATTTGCTAACCTTGAACCGGCTTCAGGATTTGCTACGCGTCGGATCGCAGAGTGTGAAGGAATTTTCCTTGTGCACAATAATGAAGTTTCTTGTGGAGGAAGCGAAACAGATCCAGAAATCATTCCATTTTTTCCCGAACATTCTGTTCCGGCAAACTTGCGATGTGCTATTTGATGGAAGGTACAGCATGAAGAATTGCATTGAAAGATTTGATGAGTATTTAGAGTATGACGATGTAAGGTTTTATGTGTTGAAAAATCTTGCAAAATTCCTTGAAGACACTTCAAATTCCAAAGCTAGTCAGTCACAGTTTCTTGTGGAGAATGTGTTTACAATGCTAAACCTGGTAAAAATGAAAGAAAAAGATGAAGATCTAACTAATCCACTCATTGAAATAAAGAAAGATAAACAGGGTGACAATGAAAAAATCAAGCACAATTTTCTGGAGTTAAAGCAACACAGAAAATTTTTCAGTTCTGCCTGGCTTGGTTTTCTTGCACTCCCATTAACATCAGAAGTTCACAAGAAAGTCTTACTCAACCTTCACAGTGACGTGTTGCCACACATGACTGAGCCAAAACTGTTGATGGATTTTCTAACCGACTCTTACAACACTGGTGGAGTGACAAGCCTTCTGGCACTCAACAGTCTCTTTGTTCTCATACACAAGCACAATCTGGACTATCCAGACTTTTTCAAGAAGCTTTATGCTTTGTTTGAGCCAAACGTCTTTTACATGAAGTACCAAGCAAGGTTTTTTCACTTGGCTGATCTGTTCCTGATGTCAACCCATCTCCCTGCTTATCTGGTAGCAGCCTTTGTCAAACGGTTGTCACGGCTTGCTCTGTCAGCTCCCCCATCAGGTGCGATGTTGGTCATACCTTTTGTCTGCAATCTGATCAAACGGCATCCAAGTGTACAAGTCCTTATCCATCAAAAACAGGTAAGCTAGGATTAGGTTTACAGTCAACTCTCGCCTTGTGGACACCCCGTTATTACGGACACCCACTATTACGGACAAAATTCAGCCCTCCACCCGGCGAAAGCTATAGAGGTGTTTGACTGAAATTACTCCCGCTATTGCGGACTCTCAAGTATTACGGACTCCAAACTACGTTCCGAGGGTGTCTGCTATAATGAGAGTTGACTATAATTAATTTGCACATTCCAAACAAACACCTTAATTTACGATGTGTGAAAAAATAAACATTTAGAGCTTAACCCTTGGGCAGACTAAGAACCAATGCAAGGAGCCTGGTCAGCTTTTCCTCAGGCCTTAAGCAGGAATTTGTTTCAGCGATGTCAATGAACCCACACCTCGTTGCTCAGTGTTGTACGGTCCAGAGAGGAACACGTGTAATAAACACAATGCTTGGTTTATTGCAGCTCGACAAGTACAGTTTACATGTCTCGCTTCCGTACTCAATTGCCTCATGCGGTCAGCGGTCTAACTAGTATTTCATGAACATTACAACACTCGTGACTTTAAACAAATTGACCACAGTGAATAAAGAGGTCTAGCAACTAGGCAAGGTCAAAGCTGGACCTCTCAATCCAGAGTCTGATGACTACGTGTAACCATTAGGCCAGAGATAGGAGTTGTATGGAAGGAAAAATCACCAGGCTATTGGACATCATTTTTGTTACATGCATCTGGCAAGATTGTTAGGTAGATACATGTAAAATCTGATTCAATTTTAAGAATTGGAGGAGCCAATTGTGCCCATCAGCATTTTTTGTCAGATTGCCTTAACAGTTGTTTGCCGATACTCAATAACATTATACTCCTGAGTGGAGAGAGGCACTGTGAGAGTATAGTGTCTTGCCCAAGAACATAACAAAATGACCCCAGCCAGGACTGGGCTCGATCCAGAAACCAACATTCGAGACTTTGCGAGACGCCAAGACTAGGGTTTTTCTATGTGAGCCCAAAACTTTTTAAATTTTTAGATTGTGAGAGCGAGATCGAGACTCAAAATTGGCTTTGCGAAAATATTGAGACCTTGAGATGTACAGAAACACTTAAAAAATGAGACTGCGAGACCCGTGAAATTTGACTAAAATTTTGCGAGACCCGTATTTACTTAAAGACCATTTGCCACCCTCGTTGGGCCAGCCCGTCTCCCACACTATTTAAATAATGTAGTGTTTATATTAAGGGACTCAATCTACAATTTCCATACTTTTAGGTAGGAAAACTGTTGCTTGATGAAGATACGGGTGAAAACGGCACAGATCCTCACCAAGGTGATCCATTCATCACTGATGAACCAGACCCTGCTAAATGCAATGCTCTGAAGAGTTCACTGTGGGAGTTGAAATCTCTGCAGACTCACTTCTACCCAGCGTGGCTTCCCTCGTGGAAATGCTTGAGAAACCACTCAGTACTGAAGAAACTGACATCTCGGAGTACTTTGATGATGGCTATGACCAGCTATTCCAAAGAGAATGCAAAAAGATCACAGCACAGAATGCTTACTTGGAGTTTCAAGTTCCCAAGGGAATTGTTAGTAAGGGCATGTCAGAGAGATGGGTTTTGGAATAGAGTGTTCATCTTTGTATCAACATTGTCACTCAGACATTCAAGCAGTTGTGACTGTCACAGTGAGTGAACTTTTACATTGTAAAAATAGATACAAGTGTATAGAAGTGTCCAAGATTTAACCTGATTTAACACAATAGGCAAAAAACGTAGTTACAGTAGGAAATATTTCAGAAGTATTGCATATATTCCTGTTTTGTTTTGCCATAATTGCTGTAAAATTCTGAAAATGAACCTGGCAGTGGGGCTCATATTTGTTAAAAATAACTTTTTCTTTGTGAAGGGTTTATTATCGGAAGTTATTTTGCATTTCAACAATGGTTGAGCGCATGTTTGGTATGGAATTTTGCTTCTGAAAAAGTTTATAGGTTCATTATTATCATACGATATTATATAAAACTCAAAACAATATCTTAACTGTCAAATAGGCATTAGAAGTCTCGGAAGATACATGTTTGTACTGTTAAAGTCAAGATACTGTAGAGTAGTTTTCAATTGAGTGTAGTGAAACCAAAACCAAAGTGATCACTCTGGCCAATCACAACGACAAAAAACACAACGAACCAATCATAACTCGAAACAAATACACGCCACCAGCGCCAAGCGCGGGAAAACGCGTGCGACCAAGTCACGATTGGTTTCAGTTTGGCATCTGATTGGTTATAAGAAAGTGACGCGAGTTTATCAAATCAATCAGTGAGTGTACTGTAGTATAGCAAAACCGAAGCAAACGCATGTTTACGTTCGACACTCAATTGAAAACCGCTCTATAAAACACAGAACAGGTTCTACAATAGGGGACATGCATTTCGTTTCTTTTTAAGAGTTAAGGAGCGACATGTACGTCATATATGACGCATCTTGAAAACTGTAGCCTAAATTTGTAAAAAGTTTATCGTTCGTAATCCATCTTAATCTTCTCCATCCTCAGCCATCCTTGTTCCTGTTTGGTTTATTATCACCTCTTTGGTGTTTTTCCACCTTAGTGAACTATTATTTTGAGGTTTCGTTTGTTTGGAAGGTAATTTTGTACATCGTAAAAAATGACATAGTTTTCGTGACATAGTTTTCATTGGCTTATTTTCCTGGGGGAGGGGTCCTTGGGTTTTGTTGTCAAAATAATTTGCAGCTGTTGGAGTTTCTATTTGTGGGGGGGGGGGGGGCTTATTTTCGAAAGTTGACAGTATTTTCCTTTGTGTTAAGATTTAAACGGTTTTGACACTTTTAAAGATTCGGAGAATAGCAAATTTGCATGTTTTCTGACTTTCTGTTTAAATAAGTGTATATTTGTTTTACTGTCTAATCGCGTAAGTGTGACAGGTAAATTGTGAGTATGTCTGTATAAAGCTAGACTGTGAGACGGCTATGTCAGCAGGATCTAATAAAGGTTGTTACCACGCACTTTTTTGCTTTTATTTTGCATTGACAAGGGCTATTTTCAGTGAAAATGCTTCCTTAGCGCTCTCACATTACATCCTTTTGAGAGTAAATGAATTGACTTTACTGAAGAAAAACGGAAGGAACACGAATCGCAAGATTAAAAGCAGGAGCATGAATGCTGTAATTGATATTTATTATTCTACAACGTCTCATTATTATTCGGTTAAGACACCCTAGCTTTATGATAATGCCAAATACACGACAATTGCTGTTGAATTAAGAGTTTCTATACTTTGGTTAGTATGCTAACTTCCTATTGGTTCTTTAAGATTTGTGCGTCAGCAGTCCGCCAGTGGAAATACAATTGCATAGTTTGTTTAATGAAAGCCGAACAAACTTGAAGAACTTTCCTTATAAAATTAGCCAGTTTTTCCTGCGAGAACTCGATCAAAAGAGTGCGTTTTCCGGGCGGAAATGTTTGGGCCGCGCTATCTCATGCGAGCTCGTTGCTTTAATAGTTTCCGTGTAACCTTGTAACTAGACTTGGACTGCGAAGCGGAAACTTGTTCTTCTACTGGAGACTTGGAAACGATTAATCAACTGGAACCAGAGATGAAAATTGATTAATTTAGTCAATATTTTTAGCTGTAGACTGGCTGGCTGATATCAAGTTGAATTTGGTGAGAAATCAAGTCAAAAGCGAAGCGATAGTATGGGGACATCACATAGCACATGGAGACTGAATAAAAGAGTGTCAAAGCGAAGACAGTTAAGCAATGATGTGGTCGCGAAGAAGGGATCTATCGCGAGAGGACACAGATGTAAAAGCGAGGGAAATTTATTGGACGACACGCGAACCAGAAACGTTCACACAAATCCTCTGTATCGACATCAAGAGATATTTGATAACGATCTATTTTTCGAGGAGATCTTGGCAAAGATAGAACAGGAGGCTGCCAAGTTATCAAACCCGGATAGAAACGGTGCAAGTCCTAAAGGTTTTGACTCTTTTATGTTGTATTAATGCTTGTGTATCCCGTGCGGAGACGTCTGAGAAGTTCTCATTTTAATCAGCTACCATCGAGGGAAAATATTAATACTATGGCTGCCGTTGCGATCTCCAGCGGAGACGTGAAGTATTTATACTTGGGTAAAAAATGTGATTTTTTGAATCCATGCATTTTATTGCCGAGACGAGTCTTTGCGATGAAGGCAGGCTGTTATTTCTAAAAAATATTTCGACATCAGAAATGACCTGACAGTGTGAAATAGCCTGTGCGTATTTGTGCATGGAGTGTGTCGCGAAGGCTGTGAAAAGACGTATTTGTCAATAAAGTTATTGCCAAGCAAACTGAGCCAAACAGTGCCAATAATTGTATAGGGATAACGGTGTTACTAGGACCTAATGATGACTGTAATCTTTAGAGCCGGGAAATACGGCTAAATATTAAAGAAATATATCTATGAAAATATGCGATTTATTACGATAAAGTTACGCTGGATTAAACAAGAAAGAGCGCCGTAGTTTTGGTTACAGAACTTTATATACCACCTGTCTATAATTTATTCATTTTCATAATTATTCTTTATCATAACAATGTTGTATGGGCCTCGGAGTCATTCAATACGAGGTATACATAATAAAGAGAGCGTTTTAACTTTCCCAGCTTGTTTTTCAGATTCAGTTATATTCATTCGGCTTACAAAATATGGCTGCTGGCGCACGTACAGACTCTTCGGCATGTCTCAATAACGGCTCTACTTGCCAACGATCAATTTTTGTGAAGAAAAAAAAAATTGTTATGATTTTAGCATTATTCTCCCGGAATTAGATACGCGTACGTATGCGGCGAAAACCATATTTTTTGTCGCTACATTTGATTAGTGCCATATACTGCTTTAATTTTCTGTGAGTATTTGAAACGTTTTGTCATATTGCTGTCATCTTGTCATTGGATGAAGATTTGTGACGAGAATTAGCAATATTAAACTTTAAGTTAATTCAGACAAGTAGAAGGGTCAGTGTTATTTTCGCGAAAGATTTGACTGGTTGAGTAAATTATTACTGTATTTTTTTATGATTCTTGGCCAACGTTTTTCTTTTCTTTCTTTTTGTTTTGACGGCAGGAACTAGTACGCTTATAAATGTCGTGCAAATTTATTCGTTGTTTTTCATTTCTTAAATTTCAGCGGTGGAGCTTTTATTCATGTTACTAATTGTCGGGCACCCACGTAATTCAATAGCCGTTTTTAGCGCCACTCAGTCGCAACTACCTGCTGCAACGCTCAAGGCTAGAAATAAATTGCTGTAATAAGAAACTTTCCCATTGATCAAGTTACATGTACATGTAGCTGTCTTGAGCGACAGCGAATTATAGGTCTAATGCTAATACTGTCATAACAAACTTAAGGTCAAAGGCATGCTGACAAGCAGTTCTGACAGATGTAAATGTGTCAATGATTTTAAGTGCAGACGAACCACCATCCTACTCCCTTCCCGATTCGGCGTTTTCTCGGCGTTGCCACATGGAAGCGCGAAGACTGAGGGGTAGGGCCCAGGCTCCCAGGGAACTACAAGCAGCAGAAACCTCGTTATTACAGGCGGTTGATCACCATGGAGGCTATTAAGTTCAGCTCGTTAGGCGCAAGGCTTAATTAAGGTTGCTCGTAATACTTCCAAATTAGTTACCATGACAACACTAAAAGAAGTCAAGCGTACACTATTTTTGACCTTTTGAGACTAAATACGGTATATATGTTAAAAGTACTCGGTAAAAGTTTTCATTTTGATATATGTTTGTCTGGACAAAATAAATATTTTTACACATTTTTAAAATTCGGTAGGTTGGGTTAAAGTTCGAAGCCATCTATGAAAAAATAAGGTGGCTCTGAACTAAAAAATGTATGTTTTGTCTATCAGAGAAAACTATCTCAAAAATAAAAACTTTTCACCGAGTAGTTTTTTAAGTTATTAGCCTCCAAATGTCAAACGTAGGACAATTTGATCTCTTTTGACGTTGTCATGGCAGCGAAATTTAAAGCTCATACGCCCGCATCCGATTCTGTTCATTGGTAAACGGGAAAAGCCCTGGAACGAGGTTGATTGGTAAATACTTTACAGGTTTACACTAAACGCTCTTCATCCGCATCATCGGGCTGGCTGTAATAGAACACAGATAGAATTCCAAACACGACTCCTGGAAGGTCTAATGTATTGCGAGCCACCTTAACAGAAGAAACAATTAATTCCTCGGCGTGGTGGGGGAGGGAGAGCTGATGGTAACTAACTACCACGTGACGGCCAGTTGTGTTCTGTCACTGTTGATCGGGGACCCGGGGGGGAGGGGGTACTTGACCCATGTTTGGGTATAGGGGTGCCGCTGAGGGTTTGAAAACCTGACCCTGTTTAGGACAAATAAATTAATAAAAATACCTAAAATACCTACCCTGTGTAGGACAACATCCTCTATTTTTGGACCTGTTTAGGTTGCAATTTAGCGAATCACGTTTGAGTGTAGCCTAGTTTGACTGATATGCGGCAAACGTCTCCGATCTCTAAATACTGTATAAACTGTATTTTTACGACGACAATCGTGCAACCATACCCTGTTTAGGACAGGTCCAGACCCTGTTTAGGACAGACTCGCATAAAATTATATACCCTGTTCAGGGCAGAGAGGCCAAAACCATACCCTGTCCAGCGGCTCGTCCCCGTATAGGCCATATAAGGGAGTAGTCCCCCCGGGATCGGGCCCCGATCCCGGGAAAAGTTTGCTCACGTAACTCGAACTTTTACCGTTTAGGATATGATGTTCGAAGTAGTTGTACGCTAAGGATCTGATCATCTTTCTAGGAATCATGCAGGCCAGCACATCCTCGAGCTCCCTCCACACTGGGCACGCCTGCGGTAATTGTATTACACAACGGTCACGGTCACATTTTTACTTGGATCATCCACGCCTGAGTGATAATCATTGTCATGAATTATGGGTGGGGTGGGTGGTGGTGGTGAGTGCCATCCACCACAACAACAAGGCGTTTGAAATTAAAGTTATTATAAAATTCGAAACTTCAATCCCACAATATGTCACATAGAATACCAAATGATTACCTCAGGGCTTCAATGTATAAACAGCTTAGACTATTTTCCCTTTCTATATTGACCGCTTCTATAGATCTCTTTTCTTTTTCCCTTTGAAGAAAGGAGTATTAAAATACTGTCATCGTGTTCATTCAACTACTAAATGACATTCGCTTCAAGCGATGCATGGAGATGTTAATTCAACATGTTTATGTTTGTTTGCGCTTTGTTGTCTGACCTCACTACAGGGCGAGACGTCATTATTTTACACTCCATACATACCAGCTTCTCTTTGACTCCGTTTGAAAACGTGTCGCAATTTTCTCCATCCAATAAGCCAGTCAGAGCCACTCAGAGGTGAGTTTTCTTACGGAATTTTAAAAATGCCCGCAGACTGATCGCGAAGTTTTTGTGGTCACGCCATTTTATTCGAGCTTTGAAAACAATTTTAATTGTTCGGTTTTAGCTTGTTTTGCATTGTGTTTCACTCCGGATAAATTTCTAATATATTGTGCGCGACCATAGCTTTCCCTTTTTCGATAAATATTTTCACATTTCAGTAATAGCGTGACTAACTGTTTATTTGTTTGTTTACATTGTTTGATTGCATTGTTTGGTTTCTCTTGTGTGTCGCTGGCTCAGGTTTGCAGACCCTTTGGTGACTCTTGGTGACTCACATAGCGTCTGCGCGTTGGTACGGGTTTTAGCTTACACGACTTCTAGGTACACATGAAGATTAACACGACATCCTAGTTCTCCGCCTTACTCGCTGCTCGTCGACATGTAAGTAAGTTTTTTTTCCATTCTAGACGTTAAGCTTAACTGTATTTGTCCACGGACGCGGTAGAATTAGTTTTACATCGTGTTTTAATCTTCGTCGAGACGTTTATATACTTGTTCACCAGGTTGCTATTATATACTTGGTGACACAATAAAATGCCGTTGTCGTCGCTTTGAATCACCGCAGGATAAACTGCCGCATTAATCTGTTTGTAAAAGGCTTGGCATGCAGAGCGGTTCTCTGCGTGCTTGATAAACGACGGGCATTTTATCGAGAAGTGTGCGTCCATTTTATTTACGTTTTGAACGGTGAAGAATTCGCGCATAATTTACTGATATGATCACATCCGATTATAAATGGCTCATTACAGCGAGCACTTGTATCGCACACTGCCACCTGCACACGGCGAACAAAAACTAATTCACTTTATTTATAGCGTGTATTAGCTGGGTAGATACCGAGTCCTTTCATAAGAAAATCTGCTAATACAAAAGGTTTTTGAGAGAACAATAGTTTCGAAATAGTTCTCTCGGTCTGATGGGCAGAACAGAAAAACAACTCAAAGGCGAAAAGTTGTTTAAAAGATTAACTTGCCGAAATTATTCGTGTCTTTTTAAAAGGGTCTTAAAATTTTCGTTAGTTGATTCTCGTGACGGAAAGCTATACAATATAATTTATCATGATTAGATATATTATGTTTCAAGGGTTCTACATTGTAAGCGATGAAATATACCCGGGTATAGTATATAAATAACGTAACGCCATCTTCAAAACGGAGCTACATCAACCGGCCGTTTGTAGAACTGTAAAAGCCGTTGCGTCTCGTCCAATATTTTTATGAACATTTTGGCTTTTAAGTTTTGAAGGAATCATTAAGGTCTTCGTAACTATTAAAATGAACGTTGTCATTATAAGATCGATTTTAATATGTTGTTTGCGTTGCCGGGTACCTCACTGTTATCGAAAGTCAAATCGTCTTTGACAGTGAATTACGTTATGTTTACTATCTTTCACAAATGCAGCCCACTTCAAGGTTGATTAAAATGCCAATTCTCAGTCTTTGGTCTCTTAGAAATTGATTCTTGACTATTCTTGTAATAGGATACAGAGAGCTTGAAATAACTATATGTTCCGAAGAGTTTTAGGCTCTCGTTCATATTAGAGTACTGAGCTAAAAGCACGTGCAACGAGTCACAAGACTGTAAACTTTGAACAGGTGAATGACGGATTTATACTTGTAAACACTTGCAGCTGCAGGTATTTTGAAGAACTCGTAAAAAAACTTAATTTGCCGGCGGTGTCTGTAACTTAAAACGAATCTAGAGATCAGAAACACTGAGGCTACAGAAAGTTAGGGAAGGCCCGCGATATCGTTTGAAAGCCGATTAACGTTAATCCGGTGATTAACAGTTAACCAAGGTTTTACTAGTCTGTGGTTTAAAAACGTTTTTCGCCTTTAATCATACAAGTTGTAGTCTGAGATTAGTCAGAGTCAAAAAGTGAAGGCACAATAACTAACAGAGTTCATCACAAAATAAAACTGAATTCATAGTTGACTGTTGACGCTGTTAATCTAGGGTTACCTTTATGAACTGTTCCTTGCGGGAACGCTGAGATGTTTATTACAAATCCTTCTACTCCGATATTACACACACACTGGTTGAATTTAAATAAGGTTCGTATTGATAGTATTTATCCCACTTCTGACACCAAGTATTAAAACTGTTCGTCCTCCGCAACGAACAGTTTGCGCGCAGTGCAGTTCGCGGTAAATAAACGCCATTTTGAATGTGGCGCGAAATACCCTAGTAACAATAGTTTTCTTAAATATTGGCAGACTGTTGCATTGTAACTTTAAATAACCAAGATATCTGGCAAAATCAGTTTGGAAATATTTGGTTCTCAGTTTATAATGCTTCTTTATGTGCGATCAGGCAAATTTTTCTACGAGCTTATTTCTCTTACTTAGACGAGATAGATGATATTTTTATCTCGAGAGACTGAAATAGCATATTATGAAGAGAGAAAATATAAAACGGGTGGACAGGGCAACCTGCGAATGGGTCGCGAATGTGGGTCACGCGACCCAGGTCAGAGAATATAAGAGCTCAGAGCACTGCTGAAAAAGACAGGTTCATCTCGATCAATACACTTGCCTATGGAGGACAATTTAGCGTTAAATTTTTCTTGTTTTTCTTTTTTTCTTTTTAGTCTCTTTTACTCCATTTTTGCAAAATGTGAATCAAACTTTAGTTTGAGCCAACATTTTGAACTTTCTTTGCAAAGTAGTTTTAATGTGCGGCAAATGAAACAGCGTTAATGGTTAATAATTTAGACCGATCTTTGTTTGCTTTTTGAACTTTTTCATGTAGTACTATTTAGGATTAATTGCTGACTACAAACGAATGCAGTTTCCTGGCTGGACCCTATTGTAAACCACTGACTGTGATGTAGGGTTCCTCTTTAAAAATTAAATTTATTATTATTATTTATGTCAATATTGGCATTGACTGATGAAATATTTCGGGGAGTTGATCAGTTACTTAGTTTGGTCGCCAATAGCTTCATAGAGAAATGAATATTTGTCATACATACAAAAATATAAATTATATTTTGCCTTTATTACTTTTCAACTTAAAAATAAATCCTCCAAAACAAATATAGCACTGCTTTTGTGTACAGCTTTCAGCTTAACTAGTCGCTAAATATTTTTCAGTACACGGGCTATTCTAATTTTAATGGCGTTCAAAAAAAAAATGTCGAACTATATGAAAAAGCAAGACGGCATTGAACTGATGGCGAAGGAAAAAAATATCGAGGGGATTTTACAAATTTATAATAAACATGCAACTTTATTTTCATGCGAAGGCAACGAGTTTTTGTTCAAAGCGAGAATTTATTTCAGCGGAGTGTTGCAGTTTTATTGTATACACTTATAGCGTGGAAAACACATATTGTGTTTCAGCCAATGAGATGGGTTTTCGCGCCTTAACTATCGCTTCTATTGACTGTAATTTGGGTATGCGGAAAGGTTGCCTTAGTTTATATTCTGTTCTTTGCACGCATAAATTAGCCAGGCTTTGCATATGATTTGTACATGAGCATTATACTCCTGTCACGGCCTCTCGGTGGTTATTCGTTGTAAATACAAACCATTCAATGAAGTTTGCGCAAATCTAATGGATGACTGGTGTCTTGATGCGATTAACGATGTTAAAATGAGACGGTTTTGAAGACCACGATCTCGAGATTCGTGTATAGATGAGTGTATAGCTCGTCTGAAGCTTCGTACACAAAATTGAACACTGTGTTATCAGTAGATGTCTTATGAATAACATGGCGACTTCACAGCTAAAAACCAATGCGGAACCTTCTACTAATGGCGAACTGACATTAACTCTTTGTACGTTCTGCAATAACTCGACGAATGGCTTCGAAAGCGGTTATTTGCGACAGCACAACCTAAAGGACCATTTTTCCCAGTGCTAGCCGAGTTACAAGGGAAGAAAACGAAGTTGGATGATCTAGGTCGAGCGGTTGTGTGTGTGGCATGTTTTCACCACCTTTTGCGGCAATGGAGTAGCTTTGAGCGCAGGGGTATTCCAGTACGTAAGCGAGAGTACAATATCATTACAGGTATGCCCAGGTTTCATATTATTATTCATGTACAAAATGGTTCTATCGAAACATCGAGGGTTACAGTTGAAAGAGTTTCGTCGCCAGATTATTCTACTAATTGTACAATTTACTGGATCAGTCTGATCGCTACTGGATACTTTTGTTTGTGTTCGTTGACCGAAACTCGGTCGATAGAATATTGCTAACGCGGTTGTCAGATACGTCATCCTGTGCATTACTATATTTATAGACCGCCTCACCGGTGAATAAGATATTTATTTATGATATCACTTGCAGTGAGTTTATTGCACGTTTGCAATGCCCTTTCGATGATGATCTAATTTTCAGGAGTCTCCACACTTCAATATCTGTCATACAAGTGTTTGGATAAAAATAAAATATGTCTGAAATCAAGCGTTAAAAGACTCACAATGAACTAATTCACGTGGGAAAAAATCAAGGCTTTCATTAAATTTGAGTTTGTTTCTGTTCATTTTGGATTTGATTTTGTTTACCAGGCTTCTAATTCACGCGCTGTTGACTTGCACTGTTCCAACTAATCTATAAACGTACATTTCAAAAAACTGTCTTCAACGATAACAGACAAGACGTGATATTAAAATGCATATTACAAGGATCTTTCTATTTACTTTTTGTTTAACATACTTATCACTAAGTGACATTGAATGCTTGTAGTCTCTCTGGAGACCCCTGATCGTATTTTACTTCATTCTCATAGTTACTTGTACTAACAGGTTTCAAACACCTCAAGTGATCAAACGAGGTTGACGAAAATGTTTGAGTAATTTGAACATAATAATAATAATTTGCATAATTTCTTGTGGGAAATTTTATAACTGAATTTAATTAAGGCATAAATTTTGTGCAAGGGTGGCTTTTTACGAGCACGTTCTCATGTTAGCAGCGACTTGTGAAGTTTGCTCAGTAAAATTTTATTACTGACTGTGATGTTTTTAGCTTCACAACCGAACATACTTTTGAATTGAAGGAAACCTCAAAATAATAGTTTACTGAGGTAGAAAAACACCAAAGAAGTAATAATAAACCGAAAAGGAACAAGGATGGTTGAGGATGGAGAAGATTAAGACGGATTGCGAACGACTAACTTGAAAAAAAATTGCATTCAGCAAGATGCACCATCCGTGACGTAGCTCCTTTACAGTTCAAACTCGAAATATAAATTCTCCTTACTGATTGCCTCACAATACTTTTAACGTTAGTTATGAGAATTCGATGGTTCATCAAGACATTATCCTTAAGTTGATTATTATCTAAATTCTTGTTACCTGTCTACATGTCAACGTGTTAATGTTGTAAAGAGATATTAGATGTTGATCACTTTGGAAATTAAGTAAGAGAGGACAAAAGAACTGTGGACTGAAAGCCGATTAACGCTAATCCAGGATTAAAACTAAACTCACGTTAATTAATAGTACTCTTGTAACAAGAGTACTAAGTTCACTGCTAATTTTAAGATTAGAGCTACACTTAGAGATTCTGAGTTGAAATACAAAATGAAGGACAAAAACAGAAATCGTTATTGATATAAAAGTAATATTAGTTGTAGGAAGTAATTGGGCGAGTGATTCAGTTCAAAATCGGCAGAGCGCGTAGTTTGCACGAGGCTGATTTCATGATTTGAAATTACGAGCACGATCAATCCCTGATTTGTACGACACGAGGTCCAATTACCAATTAATCGTATCAATACCAAAATACGAGGTCAGGACTTCTGAGAGAACCTCTTTAAGTCAAATAATCAGGGACATAATAATTGTACAAACAGTAGACGAAAAACTGGAAGAAGGAAATATTGCACGTAATTGAGGTGTCCAATTACAAGCTGCGAGTACTTTCCGCAATGGTGACCAATATTCAAATTGGTGAAAATTTATAAGTATCTCGACAGTTCTGTCCAAAAACGGTAGACCAGGTGTTAACATACATTTCTTGTAGCACTAGTTTGGAGAATTTGATGATGTATTAACGTCAATCTAACATACAAATTCTCTTTACTGGTCTTTAGTAGTAGTAGTTAGTATATTATTCATATTATACTTCCTGATACTTTGCTGATCAGTTCGTACACTCTTCGTACTTTGATGTTGAACTTTGTATTAACCATTGCAAGGAGAAACTAGATGTTAATAAACTTACTAACACGTCTATTTCCGCAGTTACACTCGGAAATATAAACAACAGCTTCCATGAAAAAAAAATTCATTGGAAACAAATAATTTGTACTGCAAAAATTTCAAGAGGTTTTTCAAGTTGATTTAAGTTTATTCGAGTATCATAATAACTATATAACTACGACAACGCCCACATTGCTTAACTTAAATTAACATTTTTTGAGACGTTCATAAACAACTGAAGTTCGTGAACTCGTTTGATGCATGAGTTAATTTTTCTCAGAAACTCGTGACCCTAATGGGTTTCTTTACCAATGTAATTAACTGACTTAACCAATAGATAGTCATTTGTCATATCAATCGGCAAATAAGACTTCGGCTTTAAGCTTCTCTGTTATGTTAATTTTTGTAAACAACTCTTCAAGGCCAAAATGTTTTTGAGCTTAGAGACACAAACCTTACAATTGTTTTGTAATCTCTCATTACTGTGCACCAGTGTGATGTCTGGCCCCATCTGGGTTTAATTTTTTCCATTGCGCCTTATCTCGTATTTTACAGACCCAGATGAAGGCTTTTTACTCAATTGAATGTATACTTGTTTACACAGAACATTGCCAAAGAGATATGCTGATCTAAATACAGATTGGTCGTGTCCAAAATATATCACAATTTACTGACTAGAACAGCAAGCAGGGTGAAATAGATTATCGATTTACAATGCACACATCAGCTTGTGTAACGATGGCTAGATAATCTACACAAAAGGTTCTTTAATTAAGGTGCATTGTGCTAAATTTTGGAAGAGTCCACAGGACTAATTTTTCCATTCCATCAAACCTAGTTCATATCAAAACATTTTGGTCACAATTAATCATACACCAATTCCACTGATTAGTTTATTTTAGTTCATTCAACCATGCATCTCTATTTTTATCAGTCATTACTTCGAAAAAATGCAATTCTCTTTTTAACGTGCTGATTGTTGCAAATTTTTTTCCATGTGAATTTTGCACACGATCAATTTCTCTGTAAAGCTATCCTTCGGAGAATCATCAATTATTCAATGCTAACATTATGTCACCTTTCGTTATCTTTGACCAATGTTAAACAAGTGTTGAAGATATGGACTTTTGAAACATCTTGCGACATGCAAATGACTGGCGGAATTTCCTTCTCTTACTGTGACATACAATGATGTTTTGACTTGTATTATGTTCCTCAAGGCATCGTATTCGTCCAACTCGGGATTGCTTTGTACTTGATATTTATGCTAGCAGCTGTCGACTAAAATGTTTTGGTGTTCCGATGTGCGGGTTACTTATCTTGAATAGTTCTGTAAAGTTCGGAGAATGGTTTTGAGTTTCAAGTACCAAAACGACTTCAAGACACCAGAAGTTATACCACAGTAGGTAAATATACTTAAAAGCGTTTTAAACTTCCAAAAGTTTCAAAGTTAGGACTCACTAAATCAAAATATAAAAACCAATCTTGACTATTGTTTAATAATTCACATATTTTTTACTCGGTCCTTATTTCCAAAATTGAAAGCTTTCCAAAACTTCGCAAATTGTCGACAGTTTTTCCTACAAATATTATTGAATCGTCACGTATTTCTTTTATAAGCCGAAGCCTCTTTGGAGCGTTGGAGCGAGGTATAGTTATCTTTAATATCTTCTACAGAGCTACTGTAGGCTTTTTACATCCGCACAGCTTCTGTAGGTTTTGCATCAAAATAATTTCCTTTTGAAGGTTCTTCATTTAAAAATATTGTGTGAGCAAACGGTTTGACGTGCAAATTTTTGTTAGAAGGAGAAACACTTCTAAGACTTCCTCTTCCAAGTCTGCGCATATTTTAGAGGTGATCAAAGTTAATTTATACGAAGAGTGCTTGTTACAGGACTTGCATGTAATTTACTAGTAAATGCAGGTGCTTTCCTTTAAGAATTTAAATTGAATTTTTTAATGGCCTACACCTAAGTAACATTTATGTCAAATTTTGGGTGTTATGTTCGAAACGCACCAGAACATAACTATACATCTTTCAGTATCGCTAAAAAAGGGCGAGAACATGCATTATGTATTATTTATTTGGTTCCATTTCGGGCGTTTACAATACTGTCAGTGGTTATTTCATAGCAATCAGAGTAAAATTTGTGTTGTGCTAAATTATTCTCCTCACAAGTAGACACTTTGGCTGCATAGTCGTCAACAAAAACATGAGTTTTCTTTGGTAAACAAAAACGTAAACACAACGATAACAACAAGGAGGATAAGAAACCGAGCGGTAATGTAGTTGACACCTATCGAGATCTTCATTCATGGCATACGGTGAATACTGAATACCTCAACGAGGTTTTGGAAACCAAGCCTTAATAGCCAATTATTTCAACAGATTCTAATTTAGACCTGGTTTATGCATGAATTGAGGTTTACACGGGACTCCAAGCTACCTCTAGGTGGATGTTAAATTGTATTGTTACAACATGGATGAGCCATGGATGACCGCGTTTAGACCATAGTTAATAGAGGGAAATGGTTATGAAGCCCGGCAAACTTCAAAGGAGCAAACAAAGCGGCCAAGATTTATGTTGGAAGGTCCATGACCGTGCACATCTTTTGTTTTGCGCTCATACACTATGCATGAGTTACGTAATCGCAACGTTTCTATTGGTTAGTTGCTTGAACACACGTAACCACCATTGTATTTTGTCAGGTTTTGTGCATGATCAACCCCCAAAATAGCGAACAAAAACATATAACAAAGAACTTTTCCGGGCTTCATAACCATTTCCTCTATTAACTATGTTTAGACTTAGTGTAACAAATGCGGCTATTGGTTTTAATCCGGTTCAGACTAAACGCTGCCTAAGCTTTGTTTGCATAATCGGCCCTTAGGGCCTCCACAGACTAGGGAGATAGTTGTCGACAACTATTTAGTTGTCGATCATAAAAAGTTGTCGATAACAAAAAAGCCAGTGTGTGAAGCTAGTTGTCGATAACTAAGGCCTTAGTTATCGACAACTAGCTTCACACACTGGCTTTTTTGTTATCGACAACTTTTTATGATCGACAACTAAATAGTTGTCGACAACTATCTCCCTAGTCTGTGGAGGCCCTTAGTCTTGGTAAAGTGTGGTGTGAAAGTATACTGACGCAATGGCGTATGTTTATTTTGATGGAAACTACAAAGACCGTGTTTGTTAGATATTTTTTGGGGGTGGTTCCTCAAACGCGAACTGAGAAATGTACCAGGAGCGTGATATACAAAGATTTTCGGGTGAGGTCGATTTCTGAAAGCTGTGGGTATTCTAGCCCAAACATTGTGCTACAACCAAAACATGACTCAGTCAAAACCCAGACATTCTCTAATCATGAGTAAACGGAAAAATATAGATAAAAATTCAGGCCTTTTCAGTTGCGATGTTTCTTTCTGGTAACGGAGAAAAAAATGGGTGAAATTAAAGGAGCTATGTCACCATATATAAATACATTTTGCGATGTGTACAGAATTATATTTTTAAAGTCTAGACAACTTCAAGATAATTATAATATTTCTTAAGGTGGAAAACAACAAAGAGGTGATAATAAACCAAATTGGAACAAGGATGGTTAATATTGGAGAAGATTGAGACGGATTATGAACGGCGAACTTGAAAAATGTAGGCTAAATTGTTCAAGATGCGTCATCCTTGACCTAACAACTTTAATCCTATTCACTCTAAGGAACGTAGACGTGGTATTCTTATTATAAACTTCATTCATTTCAGACGACCGTGTTAACAACTATCAGGCTCGACGTGAAGAGGAGATACGCAAAGAGGCCGAACATAAGATAAAAGAGATCCAAGATCGCGAGGAGAGAATCCGACAAGAAGCCGAAGAAAGGTTCGAGAAATACCGACAGCGTCAAGAGGAGATCCGACGCGAGGCCGAGGAAAGGCTGCTCGAGGAACAGACCAAAGCTGAGGAGCTCAAGAAGACGACTTCGTCTAGGCTTAAACAGGAGCAGCAGCGAGAGGAAGAGTTAAGACGGCAGGCGGAAGAACGCATTCGGGAGGAAAAAGAGAAACGAGACTACATTCGTCAGGAAGCGGAAAGACTGCTACGGGAAGAGAAGTTATTGGAAGCCCATAGGACAAATCTAGACTCCACATCTCCAACCCTTGAGGTCGTTACAACCTATAGAACAGAAGTTATTATCCCTTCTCCAGAGAAGGGCATCGTTCCATTCAAGGAAATAGCACATCAGACGGACTCCCAAGACATGGAGGGAGTTGTTACCGACAAAGAATTGCAAGCAAGGAGTCAGAGACGTAAAATGATGGAGTACGATCCAGAGACGGGCTGCTACAGGAAAATAGCAAAAGATGACGATAAGGAGAATACCGTGCTTGAGCCGAAAACAGAGAGAGTCGAGTACCGTTTTCGTCTGCGTTCAGACGAGAAGCCTCGGAAACCCACAGAGGTTAAAGATTCCTCGTCTAAACCGACAAGGTGTCAGAAGACATCACGGTTTCGATGGAACCAATGCAGTATAGTACAGAACAAACTATTGTGTTAAACGGCAAAGAGAGGACAAGAAGCAAAGATGGAGACGAAGAGGACCTGAAGAAAGCTGGTGACATTATGAAAGCAAAGTTTGAAGAGGGTCGGAAGAAATTCGAGCCAGATCCGGTTGCAAGGAAGAGGAGTGACTCCTCCAAACAGCGAACGACAAGGGCAACGTCAGATGACTCCTTGGAGGAAAAGATCAAAGAAATGGAGAAGAGAAGAGAGCGGTTGCTTCTACGAGGACCCTCAGGAAAGATGGAAACCCAGGATCGAAGACCCTCTGAAGAACGCAAGGATCTTTCTCCAAGAACCGAGAGTCCGAGGGATGGGTCCAAGAGTCCAGTGGATGACCCTACAAAGAAGCAAAGAAGCCGCAGCGAAAGAAACAAACGGCGTTTAACAGCCGAAGAGTTTAGCTTAAAGAAGTCTTCTGGCAGCGAAGAGGACTTACCAGGCCGCACATCCGACGCAGATGCCGCAAAGGTTCCCAAGAAAGAAGAGAAGCAGATGGAAACGAAGAAGGAAAGTTTCAAGATCCAATTAAAAAAAGTCGAGAAACCGGATAAACCAGAGGACGAGGTTTTTGCGACTCAAGTGAAACCGGTTGAAGCTTCCGTAAACCTGATGAGCTGGGATGACTCCACAGATGGACCCGCGTCCGTGCCCGAGAAGGACTCGCCTCCTAGGGCAGGGTTCAGGAAGAGGGTAGACAGCGCTGAAGGCGAGATGTTCCCGGCTATGAAGCTTGTTGAGATAGAAGCACCTATTACTGTTGTTAAGAAGGAAGAAGTTAAGAGTGAACCGGTTTTCGCAGGGAGCATTCTGGACCTTGACGAGGTAAGCCATTTTCCTTAAAAAGAAAGACATGATCTATACATAGAGTACTAAAGTTATGACGTCACAAAAATTAAATTTGAAATTATGAATTTGGAGGAAGCATGCGAAAAAACATCCACTTGCCAAAAATTAGCTCTCCGAGGCAATTTGCGGCTGAGATATGGGCACTTCAGGTTTTAATTTCTCCATACAAACCCTCCTAATTTTACGTCTGTTCCTCCAGTTTAGAACAGGCGCAAAATTAGAGAGGTTTGTATGGGACGGTACGAAACTTTGAACCTCTATATTATCTTCTGTTCTATTCGTGCTAACACGTTGAAATTTTTGTGGCTGATCACACAGCAGCAATCTTATATCTAATGATGGGATTTTGAGGCTTGATAAAAAATAGTTTGAAAATTTGTGACGTCACACTTTACCACTCTATTTCCAAGACTTAAATTCCCTTAACGTTTTTGTACTGAGCCAGTCATGGATCTGGTCGTCTTGACGTGAAACCAAAAAGGCCAGATTTCATAGCAAATGAAAGAAACAGTTCATTCAAGTGAAAGAGATCTTCCCAGTTGTGAAGCAGCTTACCCTTTCACTCCCGCAGTCAAACGTTGAGTCAATAAATGTTGTTGTACCCGCTTTTGAGTCTGTGGATGAAACCTAGGCTCGATTACCAGCCGCTAGATGAAACCCTAATGTCTGACCATTCAAATGAAAGCTACAGAGCAATATTTCCATGTGATGCATGTTGTTTGTTTTTGACAATTTAATTTGCAAAATGAAACTCAAGATTTATTCTTCAATTTTGAACTTGGCACTCTTGTGAGTGAAAGGGAGCTATGTCACGATAATTAAGACATCTTTTGAGGTGTACAAAATCACCTTCAATCGAAGGAAACCTTTAACTACTAGTTTACTCAGTTGGAATTGAGTCTAACGGTCATTTACACCTCCGAGGTTTGCTTTTGTCCAATAAAATGCAATTTCAATTAACGTCAGTTAGTTCAAAACAATAAGAGCCTAAATTTGATGCATGTTTAATCCCTTAACTGGTATCGTCTAATCTACATAACTGTAATAGGCTTATGCTATCATGTAAGTTCAAATCCATCCAATCCCCGGAACATCGTTATTCAGTGCTATTGAAAATCGTGTTGCCTTTATGTAATCTGCCTTCATAGACTTCAGGTATGTCGTCCTCGCCGGCCATCGAGCCTATCTCAACTTGGGACAACAGAGCTCGTGCTAGCAACTCTGCGGAGGAGGATCGAAGACGCCGTGAGAGAGAACACGAAGAGAAAGCGGAGAATCGAGGAGAACCAGCGGCGAGCGGCAAAAGAACTCAAAGCAAAGAAACAATCAGAAAGCGACGTAAAGCCACGACGCGACGAACCGGTGGTACATGAAGGTGAACGAGAGATGTCTATGAAGGAAAAGAGGCGCTCGTTAGTGGATATGTGGGAATCGTTCAGTGAGCCTCAAACGAACATCATGTCTTTTGAAGATGACGATGAAGAAATGCCTGCAAATCAAAGCAACACAGTCGTGGTACGAGAAAAAAGAACTGTAGTATCGGTGAGTAAAATGAACGTAATAAGTTATAATATATGTTTTTAGTTGGATGAACCGAAGTTGAGTCTGTACCGGAACGAACATAGTAAACCTCGCCGAGGAATTCGCTTCAACAAGTTTTATAATAGTTGGAGACGTCTGCTTGCAGGTTTGTGCTAAATTGTTCAAATTGTTTACAAACTGGCAAATACAGTCTCAGTTCTGTTATACAAACTGCCGATCAACAAAGAAATATACTGTATTGTTATGGTACACTGTGGAGCTCGCTGCTTATGGTGCAAGCAAAGTTGACTGATTCCTTGTCTAGTTTTGGAAACTTAGTTCATTTCCATAAATAGGCCCAGGGGGGGCAGGCAGCGCCCTTTGATCTTGCCGCTTTTCCGCAATACATGATCGCACAAGTAAAGAAATCTGTCAATCATTCGAGAAACGTACCTCTACGGGAGTTTGCTGTGGAATTTTCATCCATGGTGTCCCACAATGACCAAAGTTCAGTTAAACAGCGACCGAATCGTTCCCATAGATGTTTGGACGTGGAATCGCCAAAATATTTCTGAACGAACACAAACGCACGTCATGTCAGCCATCGTCCGCCATGTTTATTTAAACAAACCAGTACTTAGTCTCGCTCGGCCAAATTTCTAAAATGTGCAATCATATATACTAGGTCCCAGGCCTCGCTGCTAGCCCCCCCTGAATAGGCCTATTTCCTTCAGGCATCGGAAAGTGATTTTTACGACATAGGAAGGAAATAGGCTATTTAGCACTAAACTGATCAAAATTTGACTTCTCGTATAACGCTACAGAACTATAAACCGAAGCAAAGGATCTAAATCGCAAATTATTTGTTATCTCGAATGAGGCTGCCACACCACTGCAATTGTTGTTACAAACCAATAGGCTCACTGCTTGACCTACAGTTACCAGTTGAGTTTCAACAAGTCAACGTGGTTCAAATCAGTTGCTGAATTTCGCGAAGAAAAAATTGAATCGTATTCATAAGTGGCCAGACTGTTTTTATTTGTTAGGTTTTCCCAAAGGACCCCAACAAGCACTGCAAAAATATATTATCTTAAAAACGTCTGTGGGTTTTACACTGGTTTTAGTCAGTTTATGGATGCCACATTCGAACACTGAGAATTACGTACATATTTCAAAAGCTAGCCTTATTTCCATTTTACTTTCTACCGATAATAAATAATTTCTAATCAAATGAGGATATGGCGTTACGGAACTACATACAGTGACCAGTATTAAAGTTTGATCTAAGTTTATTTTTGTCGTACTAAGTTTGTTTCTTTGCTTTGTTTATTATTGTCGGACTTCATTATTTTTTCATTTATTGTTTCCAAAAGGTCTTGATAGCAGAAGACAAGTAACAACACGACACTCTTAATTTTTTGAAAACATGTCATGTCATGTCATTCGACCGGAATACCACTGCCTTACCACAAAGTTGTTTATTATTTTTGGACTCCATATCGAGGTCAGAATTTCTAGTCTGGCCAAGGCCCTCGTGTTCAGTCGTGTTCTTGAGCATTTCTTTTTGTGCCGAAGTGTTTACAAAGCATAAAATTATGTTTATCTTTATCAATTGGTACTGTTAACCCTTTCACTCCCAAGAGTGCTATTTCAAAACTGAGTAAAAAATATTGAATTTCCGTTTTGCAAAATTTTCAAAAACAAACAGCACCACATGAAAGTGCTGCTCAATAGCTTTCATTTGAATGGTCACACACTAGGGGTTTGATCCACAGGCTTAAAAGTTAGAAACCAATTTTAATACTGACTCAAGTTTTGACAAGGGTTAAAGAGTCTGAATTATTCGGCTGTTTTCCGTCTTGCCTGCGAGCAGGAGTTTCACTGTAGGTCACACTATATTCAGGTTGTCTCATAGCCTCCTTTGCAGACGTTTTTTGTGTCTGTGGGAGGGAGAATGGGACAGACACAAAAAACGTCTGCAAAGGAGGCTAGTTGTCTCACGGTGTCAGAATATTTCTCCAGGCTTCCATCGAAAAAATTTCTTAATTTGTTTACTTTAAATATATTGACGTTTACACGGTCTGAAGACGTTTTAAGAAGTTTATTGTCTATGCAAATAAATATCAAGTTTTTGAGGTAAATTAAATGGCGTTATGTATTACTTGACGAGTTAATGTTTTACCAAAGCTTTCTCGAACAATCATATCTACTCTCGAGCTCACATTTGCATAGCACGCATGTCTACGGGCTTTGACGGCAATTTGACCGTGCTCTTCGCAAGCTGTTGAGTGGCGAACCGAGTCATTACTAATGTGCTCTTCAATTTTTTCGCTATAGTTTGATCCATTGGAAGATAAAGACAGCGAGGAAGCCATGGAAGTAGTCGATGACTCGACGCGGCCGTCTGTGGAGGAGGAGAAAAATACGAACTTAACCGACGAGGAACAGCGTTGGGAGAGCGCTGGGCAATTCCAGCCAGGCCGTCTTCAGAAAACAGTGTTTCACAGCTTGTCTAAAGAGTCACCTGCAGAAGAACAACCCAAACCAATGCCTCGTAAGGTCGGAAGTCGCTATGACTGGATGAAAGGGGAGACGTCGGACGACCAAGCCGCTTTAATACCTTCGAAACTTAAACTCGACTGGCAGAACAGCCCTAGCCAAACAACCGATGAGAAATTAAGGTGAGTAAACTCCGATTATTTTCTTCACAATTTGAGACAAATTCATCGCTCCTTGAATTGAAAATGCAGCAGGCAAGTTGATGATCTGGTAGATCTGGTATTAAATCGCGGTTAATAAACCGTAACAGTCGCTCGCTTTCATTGTGGCTAGCTTATCAATAATTGTTTTGGTTTATTATACCGCCAGGAATTATGCGCCATCTTTGTATTGCACTGGAAATTTCGAGGCCAATATGTCGAGGGAAAATGTCGGTCAATTCAAACAGCACGTATTGTTGGTTAAGGGATTAAGACTGAATTCCTGAGTCGATTTGTGGTTTTGAGTTTCACGGCTGTATAAAAAAATTAAATGGATAAATTTAGTGTTGTATAAACTTCGCATTTTAAAAATAGACTGTCGGTTGCATAAGTGTGAAGTAACAAGTATTTCAATGGCCTTGCGTGGGGTCTATGGGAGCTCTTTGGAAGATAATTATAATAAATTCATGCAAATAAAATAGTGAAGGTTTATTTTATATTCGCTTTGCCGAGTGTGTTATATTATAAATTTGTCGCGGTAAAGGTGATCTGTTCGATCAAAGCGCGAACTTGACAGGTGTACGTGTGTACTGTGGTGGTAATTATTCCAGGGAGACTTTTAATTGTTGTGATGTTTTAAATTAGCATTTCAATTCAGTCCCCAATGTGTCACGCTGGTTGTCACGCTCATTGTCACGCATTACTTTATTAAACACGAGTCGTGGACTGAACTCGCGCAAAAATAGCGACGTTTTTGCAGTCTCGAACAAACAAAACTCCTTAAATTATTTTCACTTGTTCCCCTTGCCTTTTCAATTACATTCTTCCCAAAGAAGTGCCTTTAATTATATTTACAATAAAAATATCAGTAATGTTTTTTGTTTATACAGCAATGGTCATGTCAGAGCAAGTTCGCCCGAGGTAAGTTTTCTTTTTTTGTTTTTTTTTATTTTAATAATCAGATGGCAAGTTTTTATTTTCTAACAACATAGTATTGAAAAACGTTTATGTGGTAAATCATGGAATGGAATGGACTAGGAAAATGAGGTTTGGTAGAGCAATGGACTGGTAATGGAATAAGAGTCCACCAAACATTATAACAGACAAATGTATGGAAAAAACTGAAAACAAACAAAACTATACGCTTTCCAGCACCTTTACAGGACACAAATTGGATCAACAAAATATTTTGCCATGCCAGTTGTTTTAAGCGTACAGACTTTGAATTTAATAGTCTCCTTCGCAGACGTTAGTTGGTTCGTCACACGACGCTTGGAGAAGCGTTACCTTACATTGTGTTGCGGCTGCAAGTTGACTCGCTTTGAATATTTTAGAAATCAAATTTTAAGGAAATTACTGTACATCAGATTCTCATCCAAACATATCATGTTTGCTCCTCTATCAAAAATGTCGGGAACTGAAATCCGGGAACTGCAGGTCTATTTCATTTTGTAATGTGAGTACAGTCAACTCTCTCAAAGTGGATTCCACTGTAAGGTGGACACCTCTCTAAAGCAGACATATGCATGATTGGCTGGTCCCGACCAAATCAAGTTTCTCTTATTTTTCTGTAACAAAGCTCTCTGTAAGGTGGACACCTCTTTAAGGTGGACAGCTAGAGCTGGTCCCGAGGGTGCCGCCCTTAGAGAGAGTTGACTGTATTGACATTTATCTTTTGCTTGCACTCTAGCCAATCCAAGTGGAGATCAAACCTGACAGCCATGATATTAAAAGCAGCAGTGAGAGCGAAAGCGAGAGTGAAAACGAAAGTGAAAATGAAAGTGAAAGTAAAAGTGAAGAAGAGAGGACACCTCGTGTGGACACGGATGACTATCACAAACTCACAGAAGAGGAGAAACAGTGGGAGAGTGCTGGGCATTTCCAACCCAAAAAGTTGAATATCGCTCTGATGACCGGCTTTCAGCGAAGTGAAGACGAAGTGAAACCTGCGCCTAAGAAAACGCAGGGTGGCCCTTTCATGCAGAACAGAATACAACAGACGACCTCAGAACAGGAGATTCTTGTGCCAGCTAAACTGAACGTTCAGGAGTCTGAGCCTGAAATTGAAGAAATTAGGTATGTTTCTTAATGTTACAAGTGTTATGGTTACGACTGGCTAAATGTGACAGGAGTGTTAAAGGAGCTGTCTCAAGTCAGATTGGTTCCTCAATAATAAAAATAATAGTTTACAAAGGTAGAAAAATAATAACAAATAGGTCATAATAAAGCACTGAAAAAGGAACAAGGATGGTTAACATTGAGGACGATTGACACAGATCATGAAGTTGAACTTGAACATTTCCCTAGTCTTAATGGCCAAGACCCAAATAACGAGAAGAGACTTGTCTTACAACATTTCTACATGATAGGGATGGAAAAGGTTTACGTTTTATTTCTAATAATGCAAGAGAAAAGAAAACAGCCATTTCATGTTACTGAGTACTTACCGTCCGTGCTAATTTCAGATTGTGTTTTCTTTATAGCCCTGTTAACGAAGTAAAGACCGAAACAGAGGTAAGAAGAGTGTCCAACAATTGCATATGTGATGTTTCATGCACGTTATGATTCACTCTATAAATTAAAGATGACAGACAGGCATTGCGTGACGCTTAGTCACGCCAAGTAGACAAACAAATAGGTTAAGTGTCACGTTTTGGTGCTTATATCAGGATGGGGGGGGGGGGGGGGGGGGGGGGGGGTAAAAAACTTTGCTTATAACTGAGAGAAGTTGTATCCGAGGATAATGACTGGAAGATTATATTCAGGGTTGATATCCACTTATGACCAGGATTGAACGCAAGTATTGTTTTTAAATACTTCATGTTTGACTGGGTTATTTCTCATTTTCATATGACTAAATATTATGACTAAATATTTGATAGTGTGTTTTGGTGAACTGAACATATCTAGGGGTTCTACTGTAACGCTTTCACTAGATGCTGCATAAATGTGCTGTTGCGTTGCTAGCTAGATGGCTGACTATTTTTAGGAATAACTTTTAAAAACGCTGGATAATATAGAAAACAACGCCTTGCTAAATTAGTTTGTGCCGCTTTGCGCTAGAGCATTAAACATGGCATGATCCCTAAACCACACATCATACAACAACAGAACCGACCACAACTTATTCTTCCTACACTTCAACTGCATCGTAAATATGCTATTCGTGTATAGTATTGTTATTCTATTTGCAACACGAGTTGATTAATACCTGTCGGTTGCTAGTAATAAACACAAACGTTCCAACACATCGTTCTTTTGTTTTGTTATAATCACACACTTAAAGGAGCTATGTCACGTTAAAAATTACCTTCAAATCAAAGGAGACGTCATAATAAGGTAGAAATGTACCAAACAGGCAATAATAAACCGAATAGAAACAAGGATGGCTGAGATTGGGGAAGATTGAGACGGATTACGAACAACGAACTTGAAAAAAATTAGGCTAAATTTTTCAAGATGCGGCGTCCATGACGTAGCTCCTTTAACCCTTTCACTCCCAAGAAATCTAAGTTCAAAACTGAGAAAAATATGTTGAATTTCATTTTGCAAAATTGTCAAAACAAACACACCACCTGAAAGTACTGCTCAATAGCTTTCATTTGAATGGTCACACACTAGGGTTTCATCCACAGACTCAAAAGTTAGAACCACCTTGTACAGCATAGTAAACAGTACCACCTGAAAGTACTGCTCAATAGCTTTCATTTGAATGGTCACACACTAGGGTTCATCCACAGACTCAAAAGTACAACCACATTTATTGACTCAAGGTTTGATTCTGGGAGTGAAAGGGTTAACTGTATTTGTAAAAACACCAATAAGCTTACTCTTTACCTCTTCCTGCTTTTGCTGTGCGCTCGCTGCATGACCTGCATGGCTCAATATCTGGCATGGCTGTGCTTGAGGGAGAAGAAACCAAAACGTACTAGATGCTTGTCTGAACACCTTTTACTTAAACTATGTTAATCACTTGTAGCCTCACACGTCATCGCTTTACACCTACGATTACGACGAGGAAAGTGACGAAGACGACGAAATTCCCGGATGGCGAAAAGTGGAGGAGGAAAGACGGCGACAAGAACGGGAAGAGATTGAAAGAGCAAAAATGGAAGAAAAGAGACGAATGGAACGAGAGGCCATGGAGGAAGATTCACAAGACGAATCCGATTCGAGCGATGATGAATTTGAAGCGAATGTGCGTACCAGAGAGGTCAGGAAGATAAATCCCAATCTTTTGGTTCAGTTCATGAAGGCGCCAGAAAAAGAACCGGATAAACCTATCAAGTTGGTGAAACCCAAAGAGCAAAAAATAGCCATGTCCGATGTCCAGTTGTCTGAATCGTCGCCCGTTGTGGAGATCCCTTTTGAAGACGGCCACGGAAAAGAAAGAGAAGTCGAAGATGAGTACGAAGAGAAGGTCAAGAGTGGGCAAATTAGAAAGTTGAAGCTTGATAACAGCCCATTTCTGCAAGCAAAGGAGCCGGATACCATCCACATCCTACACAAGGATGTTCCTCGTGCCTCCAGAATTGCTGTACAAGAAGAACGCTATGAGGTATTCATGAGGTTCATTTGTCGTACCACGCATGCTGCACGATGCCGTCCTGTACAATCCACACGAACGCAACCATACGTTAGCACTTTGTTGAGAAATTTTAATTTAGATGGCTGTGTAGTATCTTTAAAAAAAACAATCTTGAACAATGTTCGTCGAATTGGCATTAAGCCACTACCTCTCTGTAAACTCTATTTTCATTCGTCCCATATATAAAATACTCCTCTATTGTGTTTAGGCCTAGTGGCATTGTTGTGACCTTTTTTATGTTGTTTTAAGAGCCAATGGCGTGGCTCGTGCCGACCCCGAATTGGAGATTGCAACCGGAGATTCGAGTCATTTTAGTTTGTACCACTGCATGTTTATCTTGAGCTTCATGTTGTTCTAAATACTGCTTTACAACAGTCTATATCTCTACCTCACAACTGTACCAATCCAAAAAGCAGTACACCAATACAACGTACCACTTTCTGAAACCTACACTTGGCAACCGACGACGCAAACAATTACCGGTACACATACTATTGTTGCCATGGTCACGAAATAGTATTGACATTTAACCCTAACCATGCTTACCTCGAGGTCATTGAAAATAAGTTTTTGCCATTTTGCGTTAGACCTTTGAATAAGTTATATATTTTATTACAAAGAGAGCTTTGTTTAGTTATTTTAATCCGTCAGTGAATACGATTTTGAGGTACATTTTTTAAAGAATTCTTTTTTTTTCATTTTCAGCCTGAAATCGATACTTATGGTGCATCTACCCTGGAAAGTTATGAAGACGAAAGTGAAGACGACGATGATGTCCCAGAGTGGCGTAAAATGGAGGAAAAGCGAAGACAACAAGAGCAGGAAGAAATTCAAAGGGCAAAATTGGAGGAGAAAAGACGACAGGAACGAGAAGCCATGGAATCAGAAGAACAGGACGACACAGATTCAGTCGATGATGAATTCGAAGCAAAAGTTAAAACAAAAGAGATTCGGAGAATCAATCCAAATCTGCTGGTTCAGTTTATGAGTGAAAACAAAGAAGAGGTTCCTAGCATTAGGAGGCCCAAGAAGGAAACGATAGAAACTCAACAAGTGTCTGTGACAGAGACAGCACCCAACATCGACCTCGAAAATGTTCAGGTAAAAGATAGTGATGATGAGGATGATGAATTTGAGCTGAAAGTGAAAAAAGGTCAGGTCAATAAGTTGGTTCTTGACAACAGTCCTTTCTTGCAAAAGCACACAAAGGAAGAAACTCCAGTGGCGAGGAGACGATCGGACGTGGAAAAGAGCAGGAAAGAACCCAAGCAGGATTCAAGAACCCCTGTTGTTCAGGAAGATGTGCTTGTTCAAGTCGTCCATGATGAAGTTGTGGAATCTCAACCTGATGTGGGTTTCCTTGAAGAAGGAGAAGACGATGAATACGAGATGAAAATCAAGTCGAGGGGTGTCAAGAAATTGGACCACAATCAGTTCGTCTTCCTTCGGAAACAAGAGGAAGAAGAGCGGAAAAGACTTCAAGAAGAGGAACGTCGACGAGTCGAGCGCGAGGAGCGTGAAGTGCTCAAAAAGGAAGACGAGCGAAGACGGCGACTGGAAGCTGAAGCTCGAGTGCGAGAAGAAGAAAGGATCCGCAGAGAAGAGGAGACGAGGAGGAAGGAAGAAGAGGAGAGAGCTCACAGGGAAGAAGAAAAGAGGCGTAAGCTTGAGGAAGCTAAGAGACTCAGACAAGAAGAAGAAGAACGGTTACGGAAGGAGGAAGAAGACGAGCTGATGCGTTTGGAAGAAATGCGTAGACAGAAGCAAGCTGCAAAATTGAAATTCGAGTCTGGTAGCTTCGATGATGGTGCTGTTAACCGCTCTGAGAAGGATATCTACAGCGTGGGGCGTCTTGACTCCAACAAGTTCATGCAGTTCCAGCAGAGGCCGTCAGAAGAACCAAAGCCAAAGTCTAGGCCTCGTGTGGAGAAGAGGACGTCAGACGAATACAAGTTAGCGGAACCTGAAGTTGAAACTGTTGAGATTGCGTCTGTTGATTTGATCGAAAGCAGTCCCTACGAGGAAGACTGGGGTCAAACAGAAGACGCGGAGTACGAAGAAAGGCGAAAGAGTGTGGGTAAGCTTGACAAGGAGTGGTATATAAAGCAACAACGGAAGCAGACGGAAGAAAACGAGCGGCGAGCTAAAGAATTAGAAGAACAAAAGCTAAGAGAAGAACGAAATGAAATGTTGAGAATTAAGGATGGCGGTTCAAAGCGATTGGAAGACGATGATTCCAGCGCAGAAATGCTTGAAAGAAGCAACTCGGAAAAAAGAAGAAGCAAGCTTACTGCCGACAAATTCAGTATCTTTGAACATGATGATCCCGGAACAGATTTCAAAAGAACAAGAAAACCGAAGGAAGTTTCGATCACTGTTGAAAAGAAAGATGACGTTCAGACCGCTCCTTTGGAATATTATGAATCTGACGATAAAGAAATGAAAACATCGATGAGCTATGAAGATGAAGGTGTTGTTATTCTGGGAATGGACGATGCAGAGACGGCTCAGCGAAAAATGCGTCTGCAACGAGAAAGAGAAGAGACAGAACTGCTTCGCCAAGAGGAGGAAAGAAGACGAAGATTGCTTGACGAGGAGGAAAGTTTGGATTTCCACGCAAATGAAGTAGAAAGCGACAAACCCAAGAATGTTGGAAAACTAAACTACCAACAGTTCTCCATCTTTCAACAAGAAGGATCAACCAAAACACGCAAGCAAGCACCAGCGGTGGTCCAAGAAGTTATAAGTGTCCAAAGCCAAGAGGACGTGGAGAGTGCTCCAGTTACTATGGCCGAGGCTGAAGAGTACCGAGGTCCTACAGTGACACAAGAAGATGAGGAATACGAGAAGAGGATCAACACAGGCAAGAGACTCGATGTAGATAGGTTCCTGAGTTCCAGGTCGCAAGAGGCTGATGAAAGAACGCAGCGTGCGAAACGAGTGGCAGAGGAGAGAATGCGTCAAGAACAAGAGGAACTGGCTAAGTTGAAATTCGAGGAACGCAAGCGGATGCAAGGGGAGTTAGACACCGACTATGTAGAAGGAAGTGGTGGTGGTCAGACAACGGAATCCAACAGGAAGAAATCAGCATCTGCATCAGAGGTCGATTATGAAAAGACACGAAAAATATCCATTGAAGAAAAAACATCACAACCCATAGAATACGAGACAGAAAGAACCGACAAAGGATTTGGTGTTGGTCGTTTACCACAAGAGCTTCGTTCACAATTTGAAGGCGGCGAAAGAAAGAAAAGCAGCTCAGATTCTCGTCGAAAGTCTAGCAAATCCAAAGGCTCCAGATCACTGACGAGCGGGGAATCCACTGCAACGAACTCGATTGAAAGTCCTCGAAGTACGTCTGGTGACAGTTTGTTATCTGAGCTACACAATAAAGACGTGAATGGCAGTGTCACCCTCAATGAGAAGGAGTCGCTAGAGAGGAAATCTCAGTCTTTAGACAGGTAAATACCACAAAATGTTTGAAGGGCTGTGCAAGGAGTATACTGGCCACTCCGTTTCTGCCATTTGTAACAGGCGATTTTCGAGATGCCCTTTTGCCTCTGTTCCAAAACGAGTCCAAGTGGGAAACCTTATGAAAATGAGTTTGATTTGAATGAAAATGAACTTGTGAGTAAAACTAATTTTCCATATAAAAGGTTTGGCATGAGGACTCGTTTTGAAACAGAGGTAAAGGGAACTCTGAAATGGCCTATTTATTTCCTGGTTTCAATTTGGAAAGATAAGAAGAAGGAATGTTAATGGGGCCAAACTTTACTAAACAAGGAAAATGCTTACCCATTTGACTAGGCCACAAACTAAAGCTTGGTTTAAATTAGCGGAGTAGGCACAAGGATCAAAACATTTTTTTTCCCATTTGACTTGTTGGAAACAGCTCGTCAATGGGTGAGAACCGAACATAGCTACGATATCTTATTTTTCAATTACATCGTACACTACCCACGTGTTGTTTTTCATGTGTTATATGTAGAATGAGGTTTTCAGGTAGATGACTGTGGAAAACTATACTTGAAATTCAACATGAAATTATACTTTTACCGCCAAGGTAGAAATTCATTAATTCCATAAAATTCATGTTTATTTCTAGGAGGGAGTACAGTAAAGAAACACTAGAGGAAGATAGAGAAATCGAGGTAGGTGTAAAATTATTGTTATTTCAAGACCGTTCCTCTCCAGCAGACCTATCCTTCTCCGAATGGAAAAGTCTGACTACTTGTCTTGGGTACTAACTAGCTTTCTAAGTTCAGTGTCAGTGGGGAAGTATTTTCCTTTGGCGCAAAGAAGTGCATCTTGAAATCAACTCCCCGAATATTGCTTGGTTGGTGAAAAATGTTGGACGCCAGGCGAGTGTTTCGAAAGGAAATTTACCCAAAATAATTAGCCTGATATGCGAAATGAGAAGTTACATTTTGACGACACAAAAAGAATGAAACTTTGAACTAGTCCAGCGCTTGCAGTCTGGCTTATTAGAGGGTATTTTTCGAGCTGAAATGGAAAAGGAATTTTGCAAGACTGACGAAAAGCGGATTTATGTGAAACGGTGACAAATTGATAGAAGCTTCCGTTTATACCACAGGCAGCCCAGGCTCTGTATGCGAATATTAAATATTCAATGTTGATGTTCATGGCGGCGATTTGAATATTTATAGCAAATGTATGAGAAACTCACGAAATACATTCTAAATGCTATCTTTTTGAAGGAAAACTAACTAAAACTGACTTACATTGTGCAAGTGTTTTGTTATTTTGATGTTTGGGTGTTCCTGGTGCCAGTTTAAAGCCATTTAGACGAGTTTTGCTTTTTCAGTTGACCGTCCATTATGAATAATTTAAAGGCCGGCGACAATTATGTGAGAACGGATCCAATGGTCCGCACTCGAAGCTCAATAAATTCCACAAAAATGCTCCAGTCTCCTCAAAATTACCTTCATTGCAGACGTCCATGCTCTTAGCTTCTGTTCGCTACCCCCAGGGTTCCAAGGTTGACTTTAATTGCTCGAGAAACGCTCGTGTTCGAGCTGTTGTCGTTAATATTTTCTTTCGCGTTGTGCGTGTCCCCGACATCTGAGACATCTCAATTAAAATTCAGCGTCATCGTGACCAAATTTACCTCGACCGTGGAGAGGCATGGTGCAATTGTTTACTTGCAAAAAAAGACACCATGGGATGGTCCCTTCGGTCGTTTTTTTTTACTTTAGAATCTCGCGACTCTCTAGTTTCATTTTTTTTTTTCGGTGTCAGAACTATTTTCAGTTGAACAATTTAAAGGCAGCGTTCAAATACACAGTGAAACTTCAAAAATTCCTTGTTGCGGTTCACATTCTCCGAAAAACCCAGAGTTTGGTCTGGATGTTTCACGTCAGTTGTTTTGCATAAAACTGCACGTGCGGAGCTATTAAACGGCGTGCTTTTTTTATGCCATTTGAAATCGACCGATTAAAGCGTCGTCTATGTTTATAGCGGTTATTAATTTACAACTTACGTTGTAAAAACGTGTTGAAAGAGATTTTATGTAGGGTTTATAATCACGAGCATAAACCCGCTTACTCCAAAACAAGCTGAAATCAGTCTTGAGTTTTGCTAAAAGTGGGCACAATCTAACCGCAACGAGGAATTTTTGAAGTTTCACTTTGTATTTAAACGCTGCCTTTAAATTGTTCAACTGAGGCAGGAGCTCCTGACTGAGGATAGTTCTGACACCGAAAAAAACCCTGAATGAAACTAGAGAGTCAGCGCGAGATTCTAAAGTAAAACAAAAAGAATTTTTAATCGACGTTGTATCCGATTGTTTTCGTTCCGTTTCCGGTCAAATCGACCGAAGGGACCATCCCATGGTGTCTTTTTTGCAAGTAAACAATTGCACCATGCCTCTCCACGGTCGAGGTAAATTTGGTCACGATGACGCTGAATTTTAATTGAGATGTCTCAGATGTCGGGGACACGCACAACGCGAAAGAAAATATTAACGACAACAGCTCGAACACGAGCGTTTCTCGAGCAATTAAAGTCAACCTTGGAACCCTGGGGGTAGCGAACAGAAGCTAAGAGCATGGACGTCTGCAATGAAGGTAATTTTGAGGAGACTGGAGCATTTTTGTGGAATTTATTGAGCTTCGAGTGCGGACCATTGGATCCGTTCTCACATAATTGTCGCCGGCCTTTAAATTATTCATAATGGACGGTCAACTGAAAAAGCAAAACTCGTCTAAATGGCTTTAAACTGGCACCAGGAACACCCAAACATCAAAATAACAAAACACTTGCACAATGTAAGTCAGTTTTAGTTAGTTTCCTTCAAAAAGATAGCATTTAGAATGTATTTCGTGAGTTTCTCATACATTTGCTATAAATATTCAAATCGCCGCCATGAACATCAACATTGAATATTTAATATTCGCATACAGAGCCTGGGCTGCCTGTGTTTATACAAACAACGGAATTTCGTCCCCAGGGTCTTTCAGGCATCTACATCCAAGATGGCGGCCACATCCGCTTTCCTCGATGTGGCCACCATCTTGGAATTCAATGCCTGGAGACAGCGTTGGTTGTTATATGATCCTGCTCGCGGACACAGTTTCGTGCTACAATGTAACAACTAACACGTCTACCCATGATTTGCTTGTTCTAGTCTTACATACCCGAGGAAAAGCCGGTTCCCAAGAAACTTAATACGAATATGTTGGCTGCGTTTCAAAAGGGCGAAAGTGAACCAGTACAGCTCCGTCGGGCAAAGAGTGAGAAGCGCGCGAGACCAAAGAGCATTGGAAACGTGGATCTCTTGAAGTGGCAAGATGACTCGAATCTTCCGCGCCAGTCTTCCTCGGGCACGTCACAGAAAGGCAAGACTGGGCGCCAACCAAGACCAAAAAGCATTGCATACTAGGCTACGTATGTCTGCTTAACTGAGAAATTATATTATGATATGATAATTATATGTTTAATTGTGTAGAATATCACGATTTAAATGGCTTTGCAATTTAAAATTTTGGTCGGAATAAAAGGGCAATGAATCGAAATTTGCTTGATTTGTTGTCATTTCGACAAGACCAATAAGAAGAGAATAATATCAGGGGAAATGTGTCGGCACATGTACATCTTGCTCAATATATCATTTATTCCTGTCATGGTTTTTTTAAAGGGGCTATGTCATGCTATGGTCTTATTATATAATTCACTGTGTAAAACTCGCGCCGTGATTGGTTTAGAACTGTTATCTATTAGAGTACAGACGCACGAATGACGTCACGAAGCGGGAAAACGCGCGGGCGCCCTGCCTGCTCCAACAAATCCTTCGCTCAAAACAGAGAAATATTTCCGTCAAACTGGAAATATTCCGTAGGAAATTCAATGTAGTTCAATTGATACGAATTTTCAATCGTCTGTTCAAGCTTGGCTAGAACTTGGAGGAAAATATGATGGTCTTTTAGCTGATATAAATTTGTGAACAGAATCGGATAAATTTAGCGGGATTATCGTTCGCCTTTTATAAACGGCATGCAACGGGATTTGGACTGGAATAATTCAGATTGTTTTTCCTCATATCGGAACGGAATAGAGGTTAGTCTCTAAATATTTGCTTTTCGAAACATTTGCCGAGTTGAGCTGTAGTTTATTTTAAGCCGTTTAGTTTTCACAAAGTTTTATTTGAGTGCATGAAAACACTGTGGCCTAAACTCGATGTTTGTTGACATAATTTTTATCGGCTTATTTAGCGTACATTCAAGTGAAAATCCGAAGCGAATATCTCCAAAATTATATAAAACAAATAGATTCCATGTTGCCGTGGGTCTGTTCAGTAATAGATCACAGAAGACGTCAAAATGTGGTAAGAACATCAGTGACCAACTCGCCGCAGCGGCTCGTTGGCCACTTTTTTGTTCTTACCACATTTTGACGTCATCTGTGATCTATTACTGAACAGACGCACGGCAACATGGAATCTATTTGTTAATTCAATGATAAATCTTAGTTACATATTATAGTAGGCGTTTTCATGCAAACTGCCCCGCTAAACGTGATTTAAGTTTGACAATCCGTACTTTTCTTTACAATGTTATTTTGTAAACGTTTGTCACTTGTTTCGAACCATTATTTAGAGTTTTCCTTTTATGTTAAGACCAATCTGTATGCCGGTAACAGAATCACCTAAAATAGCGTCACCGAACCGGTGAAAAATCGCCTCAAAATAGTGTGGCCTAGCCCCTTTAAGCTGGGGAGTTATTTAGTGTGTGCCAAGGGATGTTACGCTTTTGCATTGGCGAATACAGCTAATTGGAAGTCGGCTGGAAAGCGTATTTGGCGGTGTCCCTTAGTTGTGTGAAACGACCCCCTCCCCGACCCATCCCCTGATATTCCTCTTCTATACTTTCATATGTGCATAAGATAAAAAAAATATGATATTTCACAGTATACCACTGCAAAACATTGGTTTGCATGTGACGTCACCAACCGATGTCTGTCATTTGAATCTCTATGATTTAGGGATTGCAGACCATCAATACAATATTAAAAGTGATATAACTTAGGAGAGTTAAGATAGATTTAAATCTAATTTTGTGTCAAGCGTGAATGTGGAAAAAGCTATGAATACCATCTTTGTGTTATGAAGATAACGTTTTCCACATAACGTTGTATACAAGGCCTTAAACGGATTATGAACACTCCTATATTGAATAAAAAATAGCGTATAAATTGTAGAAAACTTTATACAGTTTTAATACACTTTAATACAATTGTGCTGCCCTATGTGCCACTAGGCATAACGGGCAGTAAGTAAATAAGTTAATACAATTTATCATAATACACGAAATGTCGCATCCCGCTGTTTCACGTACACCAACATTACGCACCGTCATATATACAGCAGGTCACACTGAAAACCATGCAAGTTATAGTCGTAAGAGGATTTAGCTGTATGCTCTAGCTCATAACGAGAGTACCCTTTTTGTAGAATTTATAAAGAAAAGTGATATTTAAAATATTCAATTATAGTGTAGTTTTGAAATAATTTACTAGTATCCGGGTTTATTTGGTAATTTTGTAATCGAAGTTCTTTAAATCAGAAGATAAAGTTTTTGTTAAGTAAATTTTCAAATTTCAATTGTCAACACCGTCATGACACCGTGGACGTTTCTCGAGGTCCTCGTAACGTCGGGTTAGAAGACGACGTAATATTATTCACAAAAATCTAAACAATGTTATTAAAAATAATGCACTCAATCGTAGTAAATAGTAAAGAAAGATGTTCGTATCAGCACTGAAGGCGTGTCTGGTCTTTCTCTATCACTCCTCGTATATTAGCTGTTTACTGCTAGATATGCTTGTATCTGTTTAACCCTTTCACTCCCAGACCTTGACTGAGTCAATAAATGTGGTTGTACCTTTAGACGGTCTGTTTATGAAACCCTAGTGTGTGACAATTCAAATGAAAGGTATTTAGCAGTATTTTAATCTGGTATATTGCTTGTTTTTGGCAATTTTTCAGACGGAAATTCCAGATTTTTTCCTCAGTTTGGAACTTAGCACTCTTGTTAAAATGTGACGAAGTTTGACGCTGGCTGATTTCAACAATGCTTGTCCATGTTGGCTTGTAAAGGGGTAACTATTTTTGACAACATAAGAGTCCAGCCACACCTCCAATTCAATTATCTTGACCGCCCTTCTTAGAATAGGGTATGGGTTGTACTATTATATCATAGGTACAGTTGAAGCCTCACAAACAAAGATATGCCAACCATTTCTTGTCAAAACGCAATGCATTTGTCCCATAATCGGACACCTCTGGTAAATAGACGGCATAGGAGTATGGACTTAAAAGTTTGTTTACATAGGCGAATTACAGTGATTTAGGATCAGAAGTACCATCTTCTTTATTGGTAATTGCCAAGAAAGTCTTATAAGGTGGAGAAAATAGGCACCGTTGAATCGTCGAGCTGAATTACACTGTTTCATGATCACAACAGTGTGATTTTGACATCAATAAATACCCTCTCAGCAAGGAAGGTTTATTTTAATTAATGCGAAAATAATTATAATGGATCTCGAGAAAGGTGCCTGCATCCGTTTGCGAGAGGTGTCCGCTTAAGGGAGGTTACACAAGAGTTTAAAATTTCCTTAGTACGATTTCCTTAGTACGATTCGTGTTTCTCCATTTGGGTTATGGTATGTTTCAAATAACATGCCTTGTAGTTAATCAAGTTTTCTCAGGGCCGAATGGTGAAGTGAGTGTGGTTCAGTGTTATAGAGACTGAAATACCAAGCTGTGGTATATTGTTCATCTTCAGTATTATCTCGTAAGGTAATCAAGTTTACGATTGCTCTTTATTATACAAGTTCAGTTACACAAATATCATTGAAACGTCTAAACATTACACTATTTACCCCTGTTGGTTTTCATAAATCTTAGTAATTATATGATGTGGTTGGATTAAGTAGATAAATAATATAAATACCTTATTTGTAATTGCCTTGATAGTCAATTTTTTTAAAGCAAAATAGAGCTTGTATCAGACAAGGGATGTAAAAGAAATGGAGGCTCCTAAGACAAAACATCCAACATGTTCTTTGCGGTATTAACCCTTTCACTCCCAGAATCAAACCTTGAGTCAACACATGTAAATGTGGTTGTACTTTTCGAGTCTGTGGATGCAACCCTAGTGTGTGACCATTCAAATGAAAGCTATCGAGCAGTACTTTCAAGTGGTGCTGTTTGGTTTTGACAATTTTGCAAAATGAAATTCAAGATTTTTATCTCAGTTTTGAATTTTATTTACCACTCTTGGGAGTGAAAGGGTTAAACACTTTTCAGGCTACACAATCTTTAATCATCAGGTCCTTCTCCCCACGAAGGGAACACAATCCTTTCATCAGTGCTAAATTTTGTAGGACTTCACTTATTTGTAAGTCAATTTGGAATAAACGATTGAATTCGTTGAATTGTGTTAATGTTTTTTCCTAGTTCGTTATCCGTAGTTCGTTATCCGTCCCATTCTTTTCCAATGTTGACCATCCTTGTTCTCCTTTGGTTTATCATCACTCTTTGGTGTTTCGTCATTTTGCGAAGTGCAAAATCTACTTCAAATAGCAGAAAGCTTTAAAATAATTGTTTACTAAGGTAGAAAAACACCAAAGAAGTAATAAGAAACCAAACAGGAACAAGGACGGTTAAGGATGGAGAAGATTAATACGGATTGAAAATGGAAAACTTGGAAAAATTGGCCAATTTTTTTCAAGATGAACCATCCGTGACGTAGCTCCTTTAATTTAAAAACTCATATATTTTTTGAAGTTTTCGGCTTTTGATATGAAGTTTATTTTGTACATCGTAAAAAGACTCGTATCGTGACATAGCTCCTTTAAATTAGCCAAATCCCACATCCCGAAAACACCGTTATGGAATGTATGTGAACTCGCTGTATTGGCTGGCATTCACGTCATCGGGATTGTTAGAGCGTGAACTCGGTCTAAACGACCACTTTAATTTAAGCCCTTATCACGACCTCTAGCATCACGCTTAGGATACATTTGCGCGTTTACCTAACTATATCTTCTATTTTGAGCAACACTGATATAACCCTCAAATTCAGGAACTTTAAGATATCTTTTTTGCCAACTTTCTTGGGTTTCATTTCCAAGCCAAATATCACGAGTTGAAATACAAAACCTGCATGAGGTCTTATTGGTTAATTATATTTCGTGCAAGAAAGGAAATTATTGGAATTGAGAAGCTCTTGAAACTTCCGAGATTTTCGACAAGTGGTCATCAAATAACTTGTGCTCGCGCTTCATTGGTAAATAACAAAAGGTATTTGTGCCCTTATGGTGATATCAACGTCAAATATCAGTACAAGTCCGGTGGGGAACCGTTGCTTAGCAACCATTAGTAAAACGTCGGTGGTTCCATTGTTTAACTGTAAAGTGCCACTATACTTGTGGTTTGCGACTGATATTTTATCGAAATTGAAGGTTGTTGGGGTGCAGTTTAGGATAAGATCAGCAGCCTGTGCGTGCAAAACGAGCTCTTGTACATGACTTCCAAACGCACAGTTCAGGGAATGTCTAAAAAGAGAGAATGATGGAGGGGAGAGTAGACGATTTATTTATCGTTTTTATCGTTCAACCATACTGCATTTAACCCTTTCACTCCCAGAGTCAATCCTTGAGTCAATAAATGTGGAGTCTGTGGATGAAACCCTAGTGTGTGACCATTCAACTGAAAGCTATTGAGCAGTACTTTCATGTGGTACTGTTTGTTTTTGACAATTTTGCAAATGAAATTCAATATTTTTTTCTCAGTTTTCAACTTAGCACTCTTGGGAGTGAAAGGGTTAAAAAATATCCTGAAGCTGATAGCTACGTAATCGTTGGAGTACAGGGTTTTTTCTTTGTTTGGAAGCTATTATAAATTTAATGTGAATAACGGCTATGGTGTGAAGCAGTTACTGGTACAATATTCGCCCGGACTCTTTACATCCAAACAGGAGTTAGTTAGCAGCTAATAGCTTATTATATGACAAAGAAAATGCGAATAAATAAAAATATCACATGTCACATTGCAGAGTTGCCAAGATGACATAAACAGGGAACCGTGTAACTAATGTGATCGGTTTTCTAGAAGTTTAGAAATGTAAACATCTCGGTAAACTTTAGCAACCCCCAAACCAAGCGTGGGAAACTGACAGAGTTTGATATGGTTGAGAGAATTCGTCACTATCTTCAACAAAGGCTGCGATTATGCCTTTTGCCAACAATCACTTTAAATTAGTAAAGAGAATTTACACTTTGATCGCGGGAAATAATTGAAAGCATTCTACAGTAGTATATACAGGCAATCAGTGAATAGCTCACTATTGTTTTACTGCGATGAAGATTAACTGTACTCTGTAGTTGGTACAGTTTGCGTGTTGGAAATTGAATGTTCGACAATACGAGGTTGGAAGTGCTTGGGTCGTGCTGACTTCAGGCAGAATGCAGAAACTTCTAGTTGTGGTACATATATTTGGAACGGTCACACTCGAATAATCCTTTTTAATTGGCCCTCCTGCTTGAATCGTTTGGAATATCACGACAGAGCCTTGGTATTTGCTTGTCTGACTTGGCTAGGAACGAGCTAATCCATTCGGGTGGCCATACACAGTCTTTAGCTTATGCCATCTGCAAACACGGTCCATTTGTGCCATTTTCAAGCCTTCCCACAGGAACCAAGGTAATTACTTTGAAGTTCTATCGAATCATAAGCGACGTAACATAACATGTTAGTTAACACGTATCACTATTTAATATTCCTGGAAGAACCCTCAAAGGTATGCGATGCAGTCGAACCTGTATAATGGCAGCCTACCGAAGGTGGACTCCACCCTTAGTCGTAGTCCTAGCTGCATAAAACACACCGTAAACGTCACTACACGGGCAATAGGTCCTACGGATATTCCATGCCGAAGGTTCGACTGCATCTCGACAACCACACCACTCTTAATTCTGAATAACCCGATGAAGTACTTTTCAAGTTAGCACCATATCGATCACCTGTGTGACTGTTCATTTTTATTTTCATGCATGCTCTTTCCAATACGTTTTAAATTTCATCAGTGCTCTCCTAAATAAATGCACCAAAATGCTATATTTGTATGCAATTTGCGTTCTCTAGTTTGTATTCAAGACACCTTTGTCCCTTCACGCTTGATGAACTCAAGTGCACTAAAAGTGTCTAACTTACAACAGAGTAATATTTATCCGAGCTTATCCGATAGCCATAGAAACACGAAATTTGAATTTGCTGAGCTATGCTACTATATTTCCCTTTTTCCGTATTTTAGAATACTTTTATGGATTTATGGAACTTTCCAGCACAAACAAAACCCCACCTTGCAACGCTTCCCAGTAATGGTGCTTAAAATAGTTTACATGACCAAAATAAATTATACGAAAGACTTATATCTAAATACAATATACTAGTCTGGTGGAAAGTAAAATATTTCAGCTCTCGGAAGCCACACTGATTAAAGTGAACCGGCATAAATTTATATGCAAATATGTGTTCATGTATGTATTTATGAATTGTCCACTTTGTTTGACTCATTCTGAACCGCTGGTAACTATATAAGAACATCTAAAAAAAAGTTATATACTGGAAAAATCCCGTCATAGTTTTCACAATCTCGTTCCTTCTTTGCGAGTCAATAAAATTTAGATTACCGCCTAAAGCTTGTGGATTTACGTAGATCAGTTTGTTTTTTACTCAATTGAAGCGAAGAAAACAATGGAATGTCTGAAAAGATGACAAAAGGCAATTATGGAGTCAATAACAACCTTGACCCCAAAGTCCTTCGTAACTCTGTTAGTAAGAATAACAAGTGATAGAACAACACGTAGCAATGTCAAAATATCATGAGACACCTCCCCGCAATTTGCAGAGGAACAGAAAGGTTAATCGGATAGTAATTAGAAAAAAGAAAAACCGTTTATTAAATCTCAAGAATTATTTACTTGCTTGAGTGCGTTCTCGCAGAATTTGAAAAGCCCAAGGTGATATGTCATGTGATATATTTAGTCATTTCTTGCGATCTTTCAAATTACCTTCAAATCAAATGATACCTCAAAATAAAATAATAGTTTACAAAGGTACAAAAAAAAAGAGGTAATAAAGCCCTTCCACACGAGCAAGTTTTCCTTGACAAGTTTTCCTTGACAAGTTTTCCTTGCTCGTGTGGAAAGGGAAATTTAGCAATTTTTTCCTTGACAAGTGTCCTTGTTCAAAAACAAACGTGCCAGTTTTTGAACAAGGACACTTGTCAAGGAAAACTTGCTCGCGTGGAAGGGGCTTAACAAACCAAAAATGAACAAGGGTAGCTGAGATTGGGGACGATTGAGGAAGATTACGAACAACGCACTGGAGAAAGTAAGGAATTTTTCAAGATGTGCCATCCATGACATAGCTATTTTAAGACGGATTCCGCTCAACGTTCGAGCAATAACGGTGCAAAAATTAATTACTAAAAAACTACTCATAGCAAGGTAACATTTTGAATACTATTTGAAACATATCACTTTAATTCACTTCTCTAAGTGACCCCGCAATTAAATTCTCGAGCATTCTCGAGAAAATAAATGTCAAACCTCGTAAAAAATTATAAAAACGCCCGCCATTTTGTTTTGAACTGACATGAAGCGTCTTTTTAATTAAAATATGTAATGACTTCTCTCGCGGGGTCAGCTTGGGAGCTAATTTATCGATAATTTCTTCTTAACTGTATTCAAAATGTTACCGTGCTATGAGTATTTTTTTGGTAACTTAATTTGTTGCACTTTTTGCTCGAACGTCCAGCGGAAATCGTCTTAATATTCATTTATCAAACTACACATAGACGAGAGACATCACTCATCATTCAGCAGTCGACAAATTATTAGCTCTTTTCGCTTATAAGGGCAAAACCTGACAGTGACAGATCTTCCTTATACAAGACTGTAATCGGTATCATAAGTACCATTAACATTCATTAACTAGGACCTCAAGTGCTATTCAATAGCAAAAAATCTAGAAAGAACAGACTGAGTTCCGACTTATTTGTATATACTAGTTCTAAATTTATAAATGTAATTTTTACAAATGTAATTCCTAATGTTTAGTATAGTAGGTCCACATCAGCCCTTTGGCTGCCTTTTTACCAACCTACTCATCAAATAAAGTATGTATGTATGTATATGTATGAGTATTTAGTAATAAAATCTTAGACATATTGCGTTTGCGAAAAGGCTCGGAGAGGTGAGAGGTCAAAATTCTAAAATCTAAACTATTAATTCTACAAATCTATTCTTTTCACATATTCTAGATATACAAAATATTGATGTCTATGCAAAGTTTGGTATCGATTCAGTGCTTGTTTTGAAAATAAAGCATTTTGAAATTTGTGATGTCCCGGATGAACGTGTTTCTGAACTGCCATAAAAACGGATATTTGTAGGTCATTTTTAAATTTTCAGACGTGATATCTAAAGAGTTTTGAAGTGAAGGCTGATGATGTTTGCTGGTAGAAACTACACTACTAAATAATTGAAAATTGAATTGAAAATAATTTTCGTAATAACTCGGTTACGAAAAACGCTGCAAAGCTATAATTTAGACACAACGTTTCTTTCTAATTTTCTGATGTTGTTCATGCAAGCAAATAGTTTTTGTAACATTGATGAAAACCACCAATAGACTCTCGCATATAAATTAGATGCTATTAGCTTAAGACTATAGAAACTCACGGTCAAGAAGAACAACTTCTTCAGTAGTCGCAAGGAAGAAAAAGCTATCATCATAACTTGCTAAGAATGAGAGCAACTCATCGTTTCAACCATGTATTTGTAACTGCAATACTTTCCTGCAGCTTTTGTTCGTGGCTTTCTTTTCCCTTGTCTCGAAAAGAGTCTTCTCAAGCGAATATCAAAATACAAGACTCTTACCAAATGACCAATTGTTTAAAGAATTGTACCGTAAAAGCTCTATTAAGCCCCCGGGGGCTTATTTAATTTTAGACCTCAAGAAGGGGGGGGGGGGGGGCTTATTAGAGAGGGGGCTTAATAGAGAGGGGGGGGCTTATTTCAAATCACAAATTTTCGAGAGAATTCACATTAATTTTTCAAACTTTACTATTACACCACTAACTAAAACAGAACAAAAAATGGGTTATGTATGACCGTCATACAAATGCAACGTCATTTATAACCTACCTCAACGATCCCTCTGGGGTCCTCTGCAAATTAAAGACCACGTTTCAATATAAAGTGACTGAAACGCCACAAAATATTGCTGAAAAGTCATTTACATCTTTTATGGTAATTGCGTGAAACTTCTGGAACTTCGGTATTGTTCAGTAAACAACATCTCAGAACATTTCAACTTTGTCTCAAGTGCGACTTGTGCCTACCCCAAGCCAATAAAAAGCCAAAAGCACGACAGTCTACATAATAAGATTCAACAATAATTCACGTTATTAATAAAAAATTCTTAGCCATGACTGTTCTGAAGGAATTAAACGAACATTGACAACCCAACGTTACCTCTTAGTGGCAACGTACACATAGTGAAATTGCTTTGATTTGATTCTCTTTCATGTAGCTCACTGTGATTATGTAATACAACACAAGCTTCAACGGCGCCACTGTGCTACGTAACACGAGAGAGGCTCTTGGTTACACTCCAGACACGAGCAGAATGTCACAGCTGGTCACGAGAAGAGTTCTGTTATACTCCAGTGCTTCACCTGAACATCACATCGAGATAGACAACAATAAGGCAGACACAATATTGAAAACCGAAACACTCTCTTCAAGTGTGGATGAAGTAATAGACCCTGACTCTGATAGGAATCATAGAAGTCAAATTGTCTTCAACCTTCACAGCGATGAAGATCTTGATGATTCCAAAGCGAACACGACAACAACTTCAACGCAAGTCATACGGAGGTATGTTACTGACGTAGAGGAACAGAAAGAGTTCACTATTCACACAAACCCGGTTATCACAACTGCAGTCAATATTGAAAACGTCAGCAAACAAGCCCAAAAGAGCGCGGACATGAATCCACATTTTGACACAGATGACAAAGATCCTCACAAAGATAGCACATCCCAATCTGATTCTAGTTACAGTCAAATGGAATCTTTCAAGAGCTTCCAAATTGAAAATGGTCGACAAGATAGTACAGCTGCCATTGGAAGGGCGAAAGAGGAAAACTCTGACTCTACACAGATATTTAAAACGACTACAAAACGAAGATCAACCAAAACCAGCTACACATACAGACTTCAAGACGGCATCGCCATCTTGGAGAATGTCACGAGGCATAAAACACAAGGCAAGAGTGTTTCAAAACATGACGAGACAGACGCAACATCGCAACTACAAGAACCGATTCCACAACAAGATTATCTGCAACTAAACAGACAACAGACTCACACAACGAAACAATTTATGATCAGCCAAACCCAAGAATCAGGAAAAACAAGTACATCCTTCCAAACAAAACCAGACAGAAAGGAAGATGGGCAACGCCACCAGAAGAAGGAAAGGTACTCTTGGTCAACAAAAATAGAACAAACACCTTCGACACAAGACACACAGAAGGTAGCAGTGCAAGATGCCTCCTCTCCTAGAAGACTAGGGCAACTCACGTCTAACAATGTCGCGAAACACAATTCTGAACAGTGGATAACGCGTACCACTACATATCAAGAGCTCAAAACTGAAATACCAACACAAACACAAGACCTACCAGGCGACAAAAGGCAATTTCATCAAAGCCAAGATTCACAACCGTCTAAATCATTGGTCAACTCATCCACAGGCAGACTCGTCCTTCCTGATTTTAGACACCATACCACTTCAATGCAGGTCACCTTGGCTTCAAAGATAGAGAAACGTAATGATGAACAGCGGATATCCCAGACCAACACACGTGAACAACGCCACTTCAACGGCACACAAGATACAAATCCAACAGAAACGTCGCGAGGAAAAATTGTTATTCCAGATTTCAATCAAAATATAACAATCCTGGAAAAAGAACGCACCCCATATGCAAAACTAGAGAAACGCATATCTCAAGAGTGGGTAACACAGACAACTACAGAAAAGGAACAAAGATCAGAACTACAATCTCCAACAAGCAAGCTGTCAGCAGAGAGAATCATATTCCTTCAAAACAAAGACACTACACCAGCAAAAACATTTGATGGACATTCCCCTCGTAAACTTATTATACCAGATCTTCCACAAAAGAGCCCAAACACGCAGGCAAGAGAAGTTATACCTTATTCTCAAGCAAGAACAGAACACAAAACTGAAGAAGGGATGAGGCAATCCGACAACCGTGAAGAATTCAATATGGAGTTTACACGTCAGGCAAACAGGCTGACAGCAGACAAAATGCAATTTCTACACAAGGAAGATACAGAGCCGGTTAAAAAACTGGATGGTTACTCCCAGGCAAACTTGTCATTCCAGAATTTAATCAGTACAGTTCGACAATAGAGGTGAAAGATCCTTCCCCACCTCCAAAAGAAGAGAAGCGCAAAACTGATGAGTGGGTAACACAGGTAGTTACTCAGGAAGAAGTCCGATCAGAAGCGCCACTTCAAGCAAATAGGCTGTCAGCAGATAAAATGCAATTCATTCACACACAAGATACAGAGCCTAGTATCCAAAAGCTGGATGGTCAATCGCCAGGCAGACTTGTAATTCCTCAATACAATCGGCAAAGTTGGACCATAGAAGATAAAGAACCTTCGCCACCTCCAAAGGTGGAGAAACGCAAACCTGAAGAGTGGGTAACACAGATAGTTACTCAGGAAGAAGTCAGATCAGAACCGCCACTTCAGACAAGCAAGCTGAAAGAAGATAAAATGCAATTTCTACACAAGGAAGATACAGAGCCGGTTAAAAAACTGCTATGTTACTCCCCAGGCAAACTTGTCATTCCAGAATTTAATCAGTACAGTTCGACAATAGAGGTGAAAGATCCTTCATCACCTCCAAAAGTAGAGAAGCGCAAAACTGATGAGTGGGTAACACAGGTAGTTACACAGGAAGAAGTCCGATCAGAACCGCCACTCCAAGCAAACAGACTGTCAGCAGATAAAATGCAATTCCTTCACACACAAGATACAGAGACTAGTGTCCAAAAGCTGGATGGTCAATCGCCAGGCAGGCTTGTAATTCCTCAATACAATCGGCAAAGTTGGACCATAGAGGATAAAGAACCTTCGTCACCTCCAAAGGCAGAGAAACGCAAACCTGAAGAGTGGGTAACACAGATAGTTACTCAGGAAGAAGTCAGATCAGAACCGCCACTTCAGACAAGCAAGCTGTCAGCAGATAAAATGCACTTTCTAAACAAGGAAGATACAGAGCCGGTTAAAAAACTGGATGGTTACTCCCCAGGCAAACTTGTCATTCCAGAATTTAATCAGTACAGTTCGACAGTAGAGGTGAAAGATCCTTCTCCACCTCCAAAAGTAGAGAAGCGCAAAACTGAAGAGTGGGTAACACAGGTAGTTACACAGGAAGAAGTCAGATCTGAACCGCCACTTCAAGCAAACAGACTGTCAGCAGATAAAATGCAATTTCTACACAAGGAAGATACAGAGCCTACTGTTAAAAAGCTGGATGGTCACTCGCCAGGCAGGCTTGTAATTCATCAATATAATCGGCAAAGTTGGACCATTGAGGATAAAGAACCTTCGCCACCTCCAAAGGTAGAGAAACGCCAACCTGAAGAGTGGGTAACACAGAAAGTTACTCAGGAAGAAGTCAAATCAGAACCGCCACTTCAGACAAGCAAGCTGTCAGCAGATAAAATGCACTTTCTAAACAAGGAAGATACAGAGCCGGTTAAAAAACTGGATGGTTACTCCCCAGGCAAACTTGTCATTCCAGAATTTAATCAGTACAGTTCGACAGTAGAGGTGAAAGATCCTTCTCCACCTCCAAAAGTAGAAAAGCGCAAAACTGAAGAGTGGGTAACACAGGTAGTTACACAGGGAGAAGTCAGATCAGAACCGCCACTTCAAGCAAACAGACTGTCAGCAGATAAAATGCAATTTCTGCACAAGGAAGATACAGAGCCTACTGTTAAAAAGCTGGATGGTCACTCGCCAGGCAGGCTTGTAATTCCTCAATATAATCGGCAAAGTTGGACCATTGAGGATAAAGAACCTTCGCCACCTCCAAAAGTAGAGAAACGCCAACCTGAAGAGTGGGTAACACAGATAGTTACTCAGGAAGAAGTCAGATCAGAACCGCCACTTCAGACAAGCAAGCTGTCAGCAGATAAAATGCACTTTCTAAACAAGGAAGATACAGAGCCGGTTAAAAAACTGGATGGTTACTCCCCAGGCAAACTTGTCATTCCAGAATTTAATCAGTACAGTTCGACAGTAGAGGTGAAAGATCCTTCTCCACCTCCAAAAGTAGAAAAGCGCAAAACTGAAGAGTGGGTAACACAGGTAGTTACACAGGAAGAAGTCAGATCAGAACCGCCACTTCAAGCAAACAGACTGTCAGCAGATAAAATGCAATTTCTGCACAAGGAAGATACAGAGCCTACTGTTAAAAAACTGGATGGTCACTCGCCAGGCAGGCTTGTCATTCCTCAATATAATCGGCAAAGTTGGACCATTGAGGATAAAGAACCTTCGCCACCTCCAAAAGTAGAGAAATGCCAACCTGAAGAGTGGGTAACACAGATAGTTACTCAGGAAGAAGTCAGATCAGAACCGCCACTTCAGACAAGCAAGCTGTCAGCAGATAAAATGCACTTTCTAAACAAGGAAGATACAGAGCCGGTTAAAAAACTGGATGGTTACTCCCCAGGCAAACTTGTCATTCCAGAATTTAATCAGTACAGTTCGACAGTAGAGGTGAAAGATCCTTCTCCACCTCCAAAAGTAGAAAAGCGCAAAACTGAAGAGTGGGTAACACAGGTAGTTACACAGGAAGAAGTCAGATCAGAACCGCCACTTCAAGCAAACAGACTGTCAGCAGATAAAATGCAATTTCTGCACAAGGAAGATACAGAGCCTACTGTTAAAAAACTGGATGGTCACTCGCCAGGCAGGCTTGTCATTCCTCAATATAATCGGCAAAGTTGGACCATTGAGGATAAAGAACCTTCGCCACCTCCAAAAGTAGAGAAATGCCAACCTGAAGAGTGGGTAACACAGATAGTTACTCAGGAAGAAGTCAGATCAGAACCGCCACTTCAGACAAGCAAGCTGTCAGCAGATAAAATGCACTTTCTAAACAAGGAAGATACAGAGCCGGTTAAAAAACTGGATGGTTACTCCCCAGGCAAACTTGTCATTCCAGAATTTAATCAGTACAGTTCGACAGTAGAGGTGAAAGATCCTTCTCCACCTCCAAAAGTAGAAAAGCGCAAAACTGAAGAGTGGGTAACACAGGTAGTTACACAGGAAGAAGTCAGATCAGAGCCGCCACTTCAAGCAAACAGACTGTCAGCAGATAAAATGCAATTTCTGCACAAGGAAGATACAGAGCCTACTGTTAAAAAGCTGGATGGTCACTCACCAGGCAGGCTTGTCATTCCTCAATATAATCGGCAAAGTTGGACCATTGAGGATAAAGAACCTTCGCCACCTCCAAAGGTAGAGAAACGCCAACCTGAAGAGTGGGTAACACAGATAGTTACTCAGGAAGAAGTCAGATCAGAACCGCCACTTCAGACAAGCAAGCTGTCAGCAGATAAAATGCAATTTCTGCACAAGGAAGATACAGAGCCTACTGTTAAAAAGCTGGATGGTCACTCACCAGGCAGGCTTGTAATTCCTCAATATAATCGGCAAAGTTGGACCATTGAGGATAAAGAACCTTCGCCACCTCCAAAAGTAGAGAAACGCCAACCTGAAGAGTGGGTAACACAGGTAGTTACACAGGAAGAAGTCAGATCAGAGCCGCCACTTCAAGCAAACAGACTGTCAGAAGATAAAATGCAATTTCTGCACAAGGAAGATACAGAGCCTAGTGTCCAAAAGCTGAATGGTCACTCGCCAGGCAGGCTTGTAATTCCTCAATATAATCGGCAAAGTTGGACCATTGAGGATAAAGAACCTTCGCCATCTCCAAAAGTAGAGAAACGCCAACCTGAAGAGTGGGTAACACAGATAGTTACTCAGGAAGAAGTCAGATCAGAACCGCCACTTCAGACAAGCAAGCTGTCAGCAGATAAAATGCACTTTCTAAACAAGAAAGATACAGAGCCGGTTAAAAAACTGGATGGTTACTCCCCAGGCAAACTTGTCATTCCAGAATTTAATCAGTACAGTTCGACAGTAGAGGTGAAAGATCCTTCTCCACCTCCAAAAGTAGAAAAGCGCAAAACTGAAGAGTGGGTAACACAGGTAGTTACACAGGAAGAAGTCAGATCAGAACCGCCACTTCAAGCAAACAGACTGTCAGCAGATAAAATGCAATTTCTGCACAAGGAAGATACAGAGCCTACTGTTAAAAAACTGGATGGTCACTCGCCAGGCAGGCTTGTCATTCCTCAATATAATCGGCAAAGTTGGACCATTGAAGATAAAGAACCTTCGCCACCTCCAAAGGTAGAGAAACGCCAACCTGAAGAGTGGGTAACACAGATAGTTACTCAGGAAGAAGTCAGATCAGAACCGCCACTTCAGACAAGCAAGCTGTCAGCAGATAAAATGCACTTTCTAAACAAGGAAGAAACAGAGCCGGTTAAAAAACTGGATGGTTACTCCCCAGGCAAACTTGTCATTCCAGAATTTAATCAGTACAGTTCGACAGTAGAGGTGAAAGATCCTTCTCCACCTCCAAAAGTAGAAAAGCGCAAAACTGAAGAGTGGGTAACACAGGTAGTTACACAGGGAGAAGTCAGATCAGAACCGCCACTTCAAGCAAACAGACTGTCAGCAGATAAAATGCAATTTCTGCACAAGGAAGATACAGAGCCTACTGTTAAAAAGCTGGATGGTCACTCACCAGGCAGGCTTGTAATTCCTCAATATAATCGGCAAAGTTGGACCATTGAGGATAAAGAACCTTCGCCACCTCCAAAAGTAGAGAAACGCCAACCTGAAACTGAAGAGTGGGTAACACAGGTAGTTACACAGGAAGAAGTCAGATCAGAACCGCCACTTCAAGCAAACAGACTGTCAGCAGATAAAATGCAATTTCTGCACAAGGAAGATACAGAGCCTACTGTTAAAAAACTGGATGGTCACTCGCCAGGCAGGCTTGTCATTCCTCAATATAATCGGCAAAGTTGGACCATTGAGGATAAAGAACCTTCGCCACCTCCAAAAGTAGAGAAATGCCAACCTGAAGAGTGGGTAACACAGATAGTTACTCAGGAAGAAGTCAGATCAGAACCGCCACTTCAGACAAGCAAGCTGTCAGCAGATAAAATGCACTTTCTAAACAAGGAAGATACAGAGCCGGTTAAAAAACTGGATGGTTACTCCCCAGGCAAACTTGTCATTCCAGAATTTAATCAGTACAGTTCGACAGTAGAGGTGAAAGATCCTTCTCCACCTCCAAAAGTAGAAAAGCGCAAAACTGAAGAGTGGGTAACACAGGTAGTTACACAGGAAGAAGTCAGATCAGAGCCGCCACTTCAAGCAAACAGACTGTCAGCAGATAAAATGCAATTTCTGCACAAGGAAGATACAGAGCCTACTGTTAAAAAGCTGGATGGTCACTCACCAGGCAGGCTTGTCATTCCTCAATATAATCGGCAAAGTTGGACCATTGAGGATAAAGAACCTTCGCCACCTCCAAAGGTAGAGAAACGCCAACCTGAAGAGTGGGTAACACAGATAGTTACTCAGGAAGAAGTCAGATCAGAACCGCCACTTCAGACAAGCAAGCTGTCAGCAGATAAAATGCAATTTCTGCACAAGGAAGATACAGAGCCTACTGTTAAAAAGCTGGATGGTCACTCACCAGGCAGGCTTGTAATTCCTCAATATAATCGGCAAAGTTGGACCATTGAGGATAAAGAACCTTCGCCACCTCCAAAAGTAGAGAAACGCCAACCTGAAGAGTGGGTAACACAGGTAGTTACACAGGAAGAAGTCAGATCAGAGCCGCCACTTCAAGCAAACAGACTGTCAGAAGATAAAATGCAATTTCTGCACAAGGAAGATACAGAGCCTAGTGTCCAAAAGCTGGATGGTCACTCGCCAGGCAGGCTTGTAATTCCTCAATATAATCGGCAAAGTTGGACCATTGAGGATAAAGAACCTTCGCCATCTCCAAAAGTAGAGAAACGCCAACCTGAAGAGTGGGTAACACAGATAGTTACTCAGGAAGAAGTCAGATCAGAACCGCCACTTCAGACAAGCAAGCTGTCAGCAGATAAAATGCACTTTCTAAACAAGAAAGATACAGAGCCGGTTAAAAAACTGGATGGTTACTCCCCAGGCAAACTTGTCATTCCAGAATTTAATCAGTACAGTTCGACAGTAGAGGTGAAAGATCCTTCTCCACCTCCAAAAGTAGAAAAGCGCAAAACTGAAGAGTGGGTAACACAGGTAGTTACACAGGAAGAAGTCAGATCAGAACCGCCACTTCAAGCAAACAGACTGTCAGCAGATAAAATGCAATTTCTGCACAAGGAAGATACAGAGCCTACTGTTAAAAAACTGGATGGTCACTCGCCAGGCAGGCTTGTCATTCCTCAATATAATCGGCAAAGTTGGACCATTGAAGATAAAGAACCTTCGCCACCTCCAAAGGTAGAGAAACGCCAACCTGAAGAGTGGGTAACACAGATAGTTACTCAGGAAGAAGTCAGATCAGAACCGCCACTTCAGACAAGCAAGCTGTCAGCAGATAAAATGCACTTTCTAAACAAGGAAGAAACAGAGCGGTTAAAAAACTGGATGGTTACTCCCCAGGCAAACTTGTCATTCCAGAATTTAATCAGTACAGTTCGACAGTAGAGGTGAAAGATCCTTCTCCACCTCCAAAAGTAGAAAAGCGCAAAACTGAAGAGTGGGTAACACAGGTAGTTACACAGGGAGAAGTCAGATCAGAACCGCCACTTCAAGCAAACAGACTGTCAGCAGATAAAATGCAATTTCTGCACAAGGAAGATACAGAGCCTACTGTTAAAAAGCTGGATGGTCACTCGCCAGGCAGGCTTGTAATTCCTCAATATAATCGGCAAAGTTGGACCATTGAGGATAAAGAACCTTCGCCACCTCCAAAAGTAGAGAAACGCCAACCTGAAGAGTGGGTAACACAGATAGTTACTCAGGAAGAAGTCAGATCAGAACCGCCACTTCAGACAAGCAAGCTGTCAGCAGATAAAATGCACTTTCTAAACAAGGAAGATACAGAGCCGGTTAAAAAACTGGATGGTTACTCCCCAGGCAAACTTGTCATTCCAGAATTTAATCAGTACAGTTCGACAGTAGAGGTGAAAGATCCTTCTCCACCTCCAAAAGTAGAAAAGCGCAAAACTGAAGAGTGGGTAACACAGGTAGTTACACAGGGAGAAGTCAGATCAGAACCGCCACTTCAAGCAAACAGACTGTCAGCAGATAAAATGCAATTTCTGCACAAGGAAGATACAGAGCCTACTGTTAAAAAACTGGATGGTCACTCGCCAGGCAGGCTTGTCATTCCTCAATATAATCGGCAAAGTTGGACCATTGAGGATAAAGAACCTTCGCCACCTCCAAAAGTAGAGAAATGCCAACCTGAAGAGTGGGTAACACAGATAGTTACTCAGGAAGAAGTCAGATCAGAACCGCCACTTCAGACAAGCAAGCTGTCAGCAGATAAAATGCACTTTCTAAACAAGGAAGATACAGAGCCGGTTAAAAAACTGGATGGTTACTCCCCAGGCAAACTTGTCATTCCAGAATTTAATCAGTACAGTTCGACAGTAGAGGTGAAAGATCCTTCTCCACCTCCAAAAGTAGAAAAGCGCAAAACTGAAGAGTGGGTAACACAGGTAGTTACACAGGAAGAAGTCAGATCAGAGCCGCCACTTCAAGCAAACAGACTGTCAGCAGATAAAATGCAATTTCTGCACAAGGAAGATACAGAGCCTACTGTTAAAAAGCTGGATGGTCACTCGCCAGGCAGGCTTGTCATTCCTCAATATAATCGGCAAAGTTGGACCATTGAGGATAAAGAACCTTCGCCACCTCCAAAAGTAGAGAAACGCCAACCTGAAGAGTGGGTAACACAGATAGTTACTCAGGAAGAAGTCAGATCAGAACCGCCACTTCAGACAAGCAAGCTGTCAGCAGATAAAATGCACTTTCTAAACAAGGAAGATACAGAGCCGGTTAAAAAACTGGATGGTTACTCCCCAGGCAAACTTGTCATTCCAGAATTTAATCAGTACAGTTCGACAGTAGAGGTGAAAGATCCTTCTCCACCTCCAAAAGTAGAAAAGCGCAAAACTGAAGAGTGGGTAACACAGGTAGTTACACAGGAAGAAGTCAGATCAGAACCGCCACTTCAAGCAAACAGACTGTCAGCAGATAAAATGCAATTTCTGCACAAGGAAGATACAGAGCCTACTGTTAAAAAACTGGATGGTCACTCGCCAGGCAGGCTTGTCATTCCTCAATATAATCGGCAAAGTTGGACCATTGAGGATAAAGAACCTTCGCCACCTCCAAAAGTAGAGAAATGCCAACCTGAAGAGTGGGTAACACAGATAGTTACTCAGGAAGAAGTCAGATCAGAACCGCCACTTCAGACAAGCAAGCTGTCAGCAGATAAAATGCACTTTCTAAACAAGGAAGATACAGAGCCGGTTAAAAAACTGGATGGTTACTCCCCAGGCAAACTTGTCATTCCAGAATTTAATCAGTACAGTTCGACAGTAGAGGTGAAAGATCCTTCTCCACCTCCAAAAGTAGAAAAGCGCAAAACTGAAGAGTGGGTAACACAGGTAGTTACACAGGAAGAAGTCAGATCAGAGCCGCCACTTCAAGCAAACAGACTGTCAGCAGATAAAATGCAATTTCTGCACAAGGAAGATACAGAGCCTACTGTTAAAAAGCTGGATGGTCACTCGCCAGGCAGGCTTGTAATTCCTCAATATAATCGGCAAAGTTGGACCATTGAGGATAAAGAACCTTCGCCACCTCCAAAAGTAGAGAAACGCCAACCTGAAGAGTGGGTAACACAGGTAGTTACTCAGGAAGAAGTCAGATCAGAACCGCCACTTCAAGCAAACAGACTGTCAGCAGATAAAATGCAATTTCTACACAAGGAAGATACAGAGCCTACTGTTAAAAAGCTGGATGGTCACTCGCCAGGCAGGCTTGTAATTCCTCAATATAATCGGCAAAGTTGGACCATTGAGGATAAAGAACCTTCGCCACCTCCAAAAGTAGAGAAACGCCAACCTGAAGAGTGGGTAACACAGATAGTTACTCAGGAAGAAGTCAGATCAGAACCGCCACTTCAGACAAGCAAGCTGTCAGCAGATAAAATGCACTTTCTAAACAAGGAAGATACAGAGCCGGTTAAAAAACTGGATGGTTACTCCCCAGGCAAACTTGTCATTCCAGAATTTAATCAGTACAGTTCGACAGTAGAGGTGAAAGATCCTTCTCCACCTCCAAAAGTAGAAAAGCGCAAAACTGAAGAGTGGGTAACACAGGTAGTTACACAGGAAGAAGTCAGATCAGAACCGCCACTTCAAGCAAACAGACTGTCAGCAGATAAAATGCAATTTCTGCACAAGGAAGATACAGAGCCTACTGTTAAAAAACTGGATGGTCACTCGCCAGGCAGGCTTGTCATTCCTCAATATAATCGGCAAAGTTGGACCATTGAAGATAAAGAACCTTCGCCACCTCCAAAGGTAGAGAAACGCCAACCTGAAGAGTGGGTAACACAGATAGTTACTCAGGAAGAAGTCAGATCAGAACCGCCACTTCAGACAAGCAAGCTGTCAGCAGATAAAATGCACTTTCTAAACAAGGAAGAAACAGAGCCGGTTAAAAAACTGGATGGTTACTCCCCAGGCAAACTTGTCATTCCAGAATTTAATCAGTACAGTTCGACAGTAGAGGTGAAAGATCCTTCTCCACCTCCAAAAGTAGAAAAGCGCAAAACTGAAGAGTGGGTAACACAGGTAGTTACACAGGGAGAAGTCAGATCAGAACCGCCACTTCAAGCAAACAGACTGTCAGCAGATAAAATGCAATTTCTGCACAAGGAAGATACAGAGCCTACTGTTAAAAAGCTGGATGGTCACTCGCCAGGCAGGCTTGTAATTCCTCAATATAATCGGCAAAGTTGGACCATTGAGGATAAAGAACCTTCGCCACCTCCAAAAGTAGAGAAACGCCAACCTGAAGAGTGGGTAACACAGATAGTTACTCAGGAAGAAGTCAGATCAGAACCGCCACTTCAAGCAAACAGACTGTCAGCAGATAAAATGCAATTTCTGCACAAGGAAGATACAGAGCCTACTGTTAAAAAACTGGATGGTCACTCGCCAGGCAGGCTTGTAATTCCTCAATATAATCGGCAAAGTTGGACCATTGAGGATAAAGAACCTTCGCCACCTCCAAAAGTAGAGAAACGCCAACCTGAAGAGTGGGTAACACAGATAGTTACTCAGGAAGAAGTCAGATCAGAACCGCCACTTCAGACAAGCAAGCTGTCAGCAGATAAAATGCACTTTCTAAACAAGGAAGATACAGAGCCGGTTAAAAAACTGGATGGTTACTCCCCAGGCAAACTTGTCATTCCAGAATTTAATCAGTACAGTTCGACAGTAGAGGTGAAAGATCCTTCTCCACCTCCAAAAGTAGAAAAGCGCAAAACTGAAGAGTGGGTAACACAGGTAGTTTACACAGGAAGAAGTCAGATCAGAGCCGCCACTTCAAGCAAACAGACTGTCAGCAGATAAAATGCAATTTCTGCACAAGGAAGATACAGAGCCTACTGTTAAAAAACTGGATGGTCACTCGCCAGGCAGGCTTGTCATTCCTCAATATAATCGGCAAAGTTGGACCATTGAGGATAAAGAACCTTCGCCACCTCCAAAAGTAGAGAAACGCCAACCTGAAGAGTGGGTAACACAGATAGTTACTCAGGAAGAAGTCAGATCAGAACCGCCACTTCAGACAAGCAAGCTGTCAGCAGATAAAATGCACTTTCTAAACAAGGAAGATACAGAGCCTACTGTTAAAAACTGGATGGTCACTCGCCAGGCAGGCTTGTCATTCCAGAATTTAATCAGTACAGTTCGACCATTGAGGATAAAGATCCTTCTCCACCTCCAAAAGTAGAAAAGCGCAAAACTGAAGAGTGGGTAACACAGGTAGTTACACAGGAAGAAGTCAGATCAGAGCCGCCACTTCAAGCAAACAGACTGTCAGCAGATAAAATGCAATTTCTGCACAAGGAAGATACAGAGCCTACTGTTAAAAAGCTGGATGGTCACTCGCCAGGCAGGCTTGTCATTCCTCAATATAATCGGCAAAGTTGGACCATTGAGGATAAAGAACCTTCGCCACCTCCAAAAGTAGAGAAACGCCAACCTGAAGAGTGGGTAACACAGATAGTTACTCAGGAAGAAGTCAGATCAGAACCGCCACTTCAGACAAGCAAGCTGTCAGCAGATAAAATGCACTTTCTAAACAAGGAAGATACAGAGCCGGTTAAAAAACTGGATCGTTACTCCCCAGGCAAACTTGTCATTCCAGAATTTAATCAGTACAGTTCGACAATAGAGGTGAAAGATCCTTCTCCACCTCCAAAAGTAGAAAAGCAAAAACTGAAGAGTGGGTAACACAGGTAGTTACACAGGAAGAAGTCAGATCAGAACCGCCACTTCAAGCAAACAGACTGTCAGCAGATAAAATGCAATTTCTGCACAAGGAAGATACAGAGCCTACTGTTAAAAAGCTGGATGGTCACTCGCCAGGCAGGCTTGTAATTCCTCAATATAATCGGCAAAGTTGGACCATTGAGGATAAAGAACCTTCGCCACCTCCAAAAGTAGAGAAACGCCAACCTGAAGAGTGGGTAACACAGATAGTTACTCAGGAAGAAGTCAGATCAGAACCGCCACTTCAGACAAGCAAGCTGTCAGCAGATAAAATGCACTTTCTACACAAGGAAGATACAGAGCCTACTGTTAAAAAGCTGAATGGTCACTCGCCAGGCAGGCTTGTCATTCCTCAATATAATCGGCAAAGTTGGACCATTGAGGATAAAGAACCTTCGCCACCTCCAAAAGTAGAGAAACGCCAACCTGAAGAGTGGGTAACACAGATAGTTACTCAGGAAGAAGTCAGATCAGAACCGCCACTTCAGACAAGCAAGCTGTCAGCAGATAAAATGCAATTTCTGCACAAGGAAGATACAGAGCCTACTGTTAAAAAGCTGAATGGTCACTCGCCAGGTAGGCTTGTAATTCCTCAATATAATCGGCAAAGTTGGACCATTGAGGATAAAGAACCTTCGCCACCTCCAAAAGTAGAGAAACGCCAACCTGAAGAGTGGGTAACACAGATAGTTACTCAGGAAGAAGTCAGATCAGAACCGCCACTTCAAGCAAACAGACTGTCAGCAGATAAAATGCAATTTCTACACAAGGAAGATACAGAGCCTACTGTTAAAAAACTGGATGGTCACTCGCCAGGCAGGCTTGTCATTCCTCAATATAATCGGCAAAGTTGGACCATTGAGGATAAAGAACCTTCGCCACCTCCAAAAGTAGAGAAACGCCAACCTGAAGAGTGGGTAACACAGATAGTTACTCAGGAAGAAGTCAGATCAGAACCGCCACTTCAGACAAGCAAGCTGTCAGCAGATAAAATGCACTTTCTAAACAAGGAAGATACAGAGCCGGTTAAAAAACTGGATGGTTACTCCCCAGGCAAACTTGTCATTCCAGAATTTAATCAGTACAGTTCGACAATAGAGGTGAAAGATTCTTCTCCACCTCCAAAAGTAGAAAAGTGGAAAACTGATGAGTGGGTAACACTGGTAGCTACTAAGGAAGACGTCCGATCAGAACCGCCACGAAGCAAACAGGCTGTCAGCACATAAAATGCAATTTCTTCACAAGGAAGAAACAGAGCCTAGTGTTAAAAAGCTGGACGGTCACTCGCCAGGCAGGCTTGTTATTCCTGAATATAATCGGCAAAGTTGGACCATAGAGGATAAAGAACCTTCGCCACCTCCAAAAGTAGAAAAGTGGAAACTGATGAGTGGGTAACACAGATAGTTACTCAGGAAGAAGTCAGATCAGAACCGCCACTTCAGACAAACAAGCTGTCAGCAGATAAAATGCAATTTCTACACAAGGAAGATGCAGAGCTGGATAAGAAGGTATATGGTTCCTCTCCTGGCAGACTTGTCATTCCACAATTTAATCAAGTCGCTACAGCACCAAGATCCGAAGTGCCCTTGGCAAGAAATAAGCTGCAGACAGAGAAAGTACAATTTCTTCACACCCAAGATTCACCTGTACAGCCTGCTAAACCAGTGAACGTAATTTCTCCTGGAAGGATCGTAATTCCTTCTTTTAATCAGCACAACTCAACGTTCATGTAAGGAAGTTCGTTCTGGTGATGAACGCCATGCTGAACAGTGGATGACGGAAAGGGTCGGCACATGACGGACCTCTGGATCGTCTAGAAAAAGTGAAATTCTACCAAACAGAAGATTCGGAACATGTTGAAACAATGGATGGCCCATCTCCTGGAAAATTGTCATTCCTGATTTTAATGTTCACAGCTTCACTGTTCAAGTGAAGGAATCGACCGCGCCTAAAAAGGTGATGAAAGGTGATGGTTGGATAAGGCACACCACTAGTCATGAAGACGTCAGATCGGATTTGTTACCTACAAGAAACAGGCTGTCAGCAGATCAAATGCAATTTGTTCACATGCAAGATACAGAGCAGGTTGAAAAGCTGGATGGTTTACTCCCAGGCAGACTCGTCATTCCTGAATATAATCGGCAAAGTTGGATCATAGAAGATAAAGAACCTTCGCCACCTCCAAAGGTAGAGAAACGCAAACCTGAAGAGTGGGTAATACAGGTAGAAGTTCAGGAAGAAGTCAGATCAGAACCGCCACCTACAAGAAACAGGCTGTCAGCAGATCAAATGCAATTTGTTCACATGCAAGATACAGGGCAGGTTGAAAAGCTGGATGGTTACTCCCCAGGCAGACTCGTCATTCCTGAATATAATCAGTACAGTTCGACAATAGAGGTGAACGAACCTTCGCCACCTCCAAAGGTAGAGAAGCGCAAACCTGAAGAGTGGGTAATACAGGTAGAAGTTCAGGAAGAAGTCAGATCAGAACCGCCACCTACAAGAAACAGGCTGCCAGCAGATAAAATGCAATTTGTTCACACGCAAGAAAACCAAACATTGGATAGTTCGTCTCCTGGTAGAATTGTCATTCCCGATTTTAGTCAGCGCAGTTCCAAATTGGTAACAGAAGAATCAGCTCCAAATGTCGAGAAACAAAAAGGTGATCAGTGGATAATTCATAGTACTAAACAGGAAGACCTGAGATCAGTAGTGCCACCAGCAACAACTACAGTGTCAGGTGATCACAAATTCCAATTTCTTCGTACACAAGACCAGCAGCCTACTAACATACGCAGTGGGTCGTTACCTGGCAGACTGGTGATTCCGGATTATAATCAACACAGCTCAACTACACGTGTAAATGAAGTTATCCCGGCTGGTAAAGTTGACAAACGGAATGCTGATCTATGGATAACGCAGACCACTAAACGTGAAGAGACGAGATCAGAGCTGCCACGTTCGATAGAAAGGCTGTCGGAAGATAAAGTGAAAGTTCTCCACACACACAACTTGCAGCCAGTTACAACATTGGATCGTTCGTCCCCTGGCAAAATAGTCATTCCCGATTTTAATCGCCAAAGCTTTTCTGTTGAAGTACAGGGAATTTCTCCTTCTCAAAAGGTCGATAAACGCAGCAATTCTGGACAGTGGTCAATGCGGACGAGTACACAAGAAGTACTCAGATCAGGACAGCCACCCCCAAGAGAAATTGAGTCGGCAGAGAAAGTGCAATTTAGCCACGCCCAAATCAGGCAGGGGATTGAAACGTTGGATACCGTTTCTCTTGGTACAATTGTCATTCCTGATGATTCGAATCAGCGTAGTTTTTCTATTAACGTACAGGAACGGTCCCCATCTTCACCAGACACACGCAATGCCCAACAGTGGATAACGCAAACCACAACAAACGGAGAGCTGCAATCAAACAAGCTGCCTCATGCTGGAAGACTACAGTTTGATTACACCAACGACACACAGCCAGCTAAGACAGTGGTTGGCGCAATCCCTGGCAGAATGATTATTGCCGATTTTAATCAAGATAGCTCTTCCATGCAAGTACAAGAAGTTGTACCACCACCAACAATGAAGAAAACGCGATACTGAACAGTGGAAAACACAGATCACAACACACGACGAACTACGATCAGATGCACCATCGCCAACAAGGATGTCAGCAGGAACAATCCAGTATCTTTACACCCACGAAACGCAACCGGTTGACGCAGTAAACGTTGTTTCTGAAGGTAATCAACACAGCTTTTCCATACAAGTACAAAACGCTTCCCCGACTCCAAACTTCGAAAGCAATGGCGAACAGTGGATAAGACATACCACGAAGCTGCCAGTGACCGAAAGACAATTTGTTCACTCGGAGAACACGTTCGATGATGTCTCATCCTCGGGCGCAACAAACGTTGTTGTTCCTGGTGGTAATCAGCAGCACAGCTTTTCCATACAGGTACAAAACGCTTCCTCGACTCCAAACGTTGAGAAAAGCAATGGTGAACAGTGGATAAGACATACAACGAAGCTGCCAGTGACCGAAAGACAATTTGTTCTCTCGGACAACGCGTTCGATGATGTCTCATCCTCTGGCGCAACAAACGTTGTTGTTCCTGGTGGTAATCAGCAGAGCTTTTCCATACAAGTACAAAACGCTTCCTCGAGCCCAAACATCGAGAAAAGCAATGGTGAACAGTGGATAAGACATACATCAAGGCTGCCAGCGGGCGAAACAGAATTTGTTCAAACGGACCAAACGCACCAATTTATAACGTTGGATGGCTCGTCTACTGGTAGTGTTGTCATTCCCATACAAATGCAACACGTTTCTTCACCGCCAAAACGTCGAGATACGAGAAGGGTAACTGAACACACGAAGACAACTGAACAAGTAGATGTTCCCCGGATCCACAAGTCGACATGAAAACCTGAACAGTACATAATGCGGCATGTACAGCATACAGCACTGCATGAAAAACGCTCACAGTGAACCGTTTGGTGAGGATCAACATGAAACATTTAGAATTTATTAATCAGTCAAAACATTTTAACCTGTGACTGAGGGATGCTGGAATGATTTTGAACTAACTACTGTAGTATAGACTATTTTAGCAAATAACAAATAATATAATCATCACTGTATCGCAACGCTGTGAATGCAGGACTCTGCTAGCTGCAGATTGCTACAAGATATATAGCTAGCCTGATATTTTAAGCATTCTACTGTTGGTCTTAGGTCGAGAGAGGAGATGAGGAGACGCCGAATATACGACGCCGAACTTTTACATTTATTCCAGTATCTTTTAAAACTTAGAATTTCACATATTTGCATAGGTTACCGAGAAGGATTGCATGTAATTTGGAAAATGCACAGCTCAAAAAACTTTTTATACATATTAATTCCTTTTATATCGATTTTAAGTGGTAACTTTGCCACAGGCTTTTGAGAGATAATATAATTTAGATTTGGATAGAACAAGTTGTCATCATGGTTTGGCATGTGTAAATTATAATCCCAGGCCTGACATCCTCTAGTCTCCTTCGCAGCCGTTATTTGGGGAGAAGCGTTGCATGACGACATAAATCATAACGGCTGCAAAGGAGACTATATAGCCTCCTACGTAGACGTTCTTGGCTCGTCACGCAGTCATTCCTACCCAATGAAATAATTGCGTGACGAGCCCAAAGAAATGCTAGGGGCCTGACCGATGAAAGACTGCTTGTCTTGAGCTGTAAATAGAAATACATCAGTGTAATAGCGTTTCTTATAATGAAATATATGTATTTCTGTAGCGTTTTAGCTGCAAAAATATTACTACATAAATGGGATAGACCGGCTGTTTTCGCAGAGAGTATATCACAATTTGTTATAATTTGTAGACAAAGGAATTTTAATAAATTCGGTATCATTATAAAAATCTTTTGGTTTAATATTGTCTGCTCTATCAGTCTCTCACCTTGAAAGCCGAGTTCACGATATTTTTAATAGATATACATTTGACGGAAAACTCGAGGTAACGGGTGACGTTACACTAGGCAACGTTTCTTGCAGTTTTGTTGCGTCGTTGCGAGACAAGTTGTACGAAACGTTGCTTAGTGTAACACCCCAGGCAAGCATACAAAAAACGTTGCAGCGTTGCAGCAATCGTAGCCTTCTACGCATGATGCTCGTTGGGCTCGTCACGCAATCTTTCCTTCATGACGAGCCAAAGAACGTCTGCATAGGAGGCCACAGTAATACTGTAGTTGCGAATGAAAACGTAGCGAGATATGTTCATTTCTGGGTAGGCAATTTTTCGTGAAACTACGAAAACATTGTCTAGTGTAACCGCGCTTTATCCATTTGTTCTTCTGACTACACGTAAGTCTAATAAGTATACCCATGAGAAATTAAGGTACCTCTGAATCAAGAGAGGGTAAAGGTCACTAAAGATTATGTAAACTCGAGTTGGCCTACTTACTAGTACTATAAACACTCGTAACTGGAACCTACCGAATATATGGATTTGAACAATTTCTCTTGCGTAGCTTCTAGCGCCCGAAGGGTATGAACGTTCAGAACGTTTGAAGAAAGCCCTTCAGTGACCGCCATTTTGTAACAAGGTTCGCTCGAAATGTGTGACCAAGCCGGGGTGGGTGGGGAGCTGACAAAGTAAGAAATTTTATGGTACCCTGAAGTCGAAAACGAAGCACCCTGAAAACTCGAAAACGAAGCACCCTGACTGGATTTAAAAATCTCTTCACTGAAATAAGGCCCTTCCTCAAAATTAGTGTATGGACTGTATGGTGAACAATGCATAATGCATAAACAGGCTTTTGGTGTGGTGAATGCCAGGGTATGCAGCCCGGCATCAAATTTTCAAGATGTATACACCCCTTACCTCTGAGATATTCACTATTTAAAACGCAGTGTGTGCGAATGTGTGCTCTGATGAATATTATAGCATTCCTCTCCGAATTTTTTGATTTTATTTATTCAATAATTTATGACTGGGTAGCCCTATATTTATATTGTTATATAATTAGGGACTCCCTTTCAGTGTTTTTCCTTCAGTACTTGTAACTTTTGTATTGTTAAACTATTAAAGTAAAGTAAAGTAAAGTAAGTAAAGTAAAGTAAAGTAAAGTAGATAGCGTACAGAGAACACAGCACGAGGCGCCTCCGATCTCAGCCAATCATATCGTATGCTGTCTAATCAGGGACAGGCGGCCCAAGCGCAGCGCACGATCAGATGAGCAGTAGCTCGAAGTAGTATTCGATTTATAACGGCATGTATGGGAAAGCAACGGTGAATGTTCTGTGAATAAAGATGCCAATAAAATTAACTTACCCTGTTTCTGTATTATATTCTTTGTTGTTTGCCCGCTCCTCAGGCAAATTTAAAGCCACAGAACGCCGAAATCACATGTTGCACTCACTGATTCTTTATAGCTGAAGGAACAGATCGACGATCGAAGAATACGTACGGAGAGATGTCAAAGATTATACAAATGTACTGGAGAATTAAATTGAAACTGCAACTGCCCATATCATGGAGAGACCGAACTAGACTGGTATTTACTTGAAGGAAATAAAATGAATTTAAAGTTCAGTGTGAACAAGATTATGGCAGGCTTTCGCAACGTGGTTTTTAAAAATACATTATTTTCACTAGCTATTTTGAGATCTTTTGATTGTTTTCGGTTTGAAAATAAACTGTTTCAGGTTAGCATTCCTATAATCTTACCTTTTATGCTCTCCTTCGCTTTTTCCTGTAGTACATTTGACGAAAAGATCGTCGAATTTTATCGGTTTTCAGTTGTTTTGAGGACGACTGTTTGTCACATGGTTGAGCCATGCAACATGGACGTCGTGTATGACGCGTGTTGCACAGCAGCCGCGTTTTTGGCGCGAAAACTGCCAGCCCGCCGAGCCATGGGTAAAAATTATCGGAAAGCAGAATAAGGAATTTTCGAACTGAACGGCGGAATTCAAGCAACGTGGAAGAAAAAAAATGGCAATAAATTAATCCCAAAGTTAAGTAAAATATTACAAAATGTATAATAAATAAAGGAAATACTGATATGAGGACTGATCCGCGATCCGCGTGTCCTTGTACAAAACCTTTCATTACTTTCATATGAAAACAAGTTTTACTCGCATGTTCATCAGTTTTCAAGCAAATCAAACCGCACAGTTTCATTTGAATGCGGTTTCGGCGGACGAGGACTCGTTTTAAAAGAAAGGCAAAAAACTAGGAAATTAAATGACCTAATTACACAGCTATGCACTACAAAATTAGAAGCACTAGTAAAAAAAAAGTCAATTAATAATGCAACAATTGTGTCGTAAAGAGTCGGAAAAGGTAGGTCGCTCCCACTAAAATTCGGGTCAGTATAAGGCTCGAAAAAATAAAGTTTATTTTTACGACCGGAGTAGAATAGAAGCTGAGAGCCCGAGATTTACCAACAGAAACCTGCAGAAACTGGAGATTGTTCGTAGCATTGCCGACCGTGAGGAATAAGCCAATTTACGAGCAGAACCGTATGCAGCGTTTGCCGGATTAGTTGATTCAGAATTTGAACTTTAAAATATCCAAACAACTCCAAGGTGAGCACATTTTATATAATTTGACACTCAGATGATTTAAAAAAAATCCAATTACCTCACCCAAATTGCACAGTTATGCTTATACATCCTGCCCAATTTTGTGAATACACAGTAATCAGTCGGATGCTGTACAGACAGCTCCTGTCATGTAGGCCTTCCCGCTGACGTCTCCTATTCAGACCTATTTCACAGGCTTAAATGGGATTTTAGGCTAACAAAAGAATGAGTTTCTAAAACGATTAGGAAACAGCTGGTGGCCACAGTGTGTCATGACATTTTTGTGGATTCTAATTGTTGCGATTTTTGCGGGTTTTTTTCACGATGGGCAAAAAAAATTATCACCAAAAATATTTTCAGTACTCTGATTCATGAATTTGTCAATAAAAAAAATTGAACGATCGCCATCGTACAAATATGAACAAACTTTCTTACTGAGAATTGCAAAAATCAGTTTCCCCAAATCGCAAAAAAATCGCAAAATAAAACTCCCACAAAAATTTCATGCCACATGGTGTGTAAGGAAAAATGGGTGTTTGCGATTTTCAGTACGTTTTATTTTTTATTATCATGTTCCACAGTTAGTTCACTACAATTCAGTTGAACATTTTCAGCATTGAATGGTTGTCTTGGCGGAGTAATATTGTATAAAAAAGATGATGGGCCCTTAATTAAAAATATTTAAATGTTATTTGCTTAGATGTAAATTGCAACCACGGAAAATTACTACAGTCGGTTTTAGCATGACAATGATCTCGTACCAGGAGCCCAATATAATATAATTCCCAATTCGTAGAAAAAAGATTCTGGATTAAAATGTTTTCTTTTCACACAAGGGTTTTATTTACGTCATTTTCTCGAACAAAAGAAACCACGGGAAAGTTTATCCGTAAAGCCGGATAAAGGGAATATCATCCTGTGCGTGACTTTTCGCATGCGCGCGCGATCTGTCGGTGATTCCCGCGAAATGTTAACTGTTCCATTTCACAAGCTTTTAAGACGAAATCCATTAGAAAATCGAGTAATATTTCTGGCCAGTGGACAAAAATCCTGTACTACGACGCCATAAGCTTTCACGCTTAAACTAGACATTCATGAGCCATACCTTCACGGTATTCACCAAATAATATAACTCCACAATCCTTAAATTGGTTTCCGCCTTGAGTTTCCTCCCGTGAATGGGTTGAGTCATGAGAGGTGGCGCCACCTCTCATGACTCAACCCATTCACGGGAGGAAACTCAAGGCGGAAACCAATTTAAGGATTGTGGAGTTATATTATTTGGTGAATACCGTGAAGGTATGGCTCATGAATGTCTAGTTTAAGCGTGAAAGCTTATGGCGTCGTAGTACAGGATTTTTGTCCACTGGCCAGAAATATTACTCGATTTTCTAATGGATTTCGTCTTAAAATTTAAACCTCTCTAAAATGTCGCCAAAAACACGCGAATTGGCATATTTACTTTTACTGTAGCTTATTCTTATATCTTTTTTTTAGGGATTTATAATATTCAGATTATTTATTCCACTTCATAGCTTTTCATATATTATTATGCAAACTTTGCCTTCAAGTGTCTGACACGTCATTCAAGTTATATTACGCAAAATCATGAATTAACAATATTTACACCTGACAGTCACGGTTGGCCAAACAACAGTCGATACGAGAGAACAGTTAGGTCCGTAGGTCATTTCCATTGTATTTGTTCAGTTTGATCATGGGATGTATTTAGCATTTGATAACGTTATCATCGTTTTTCCCATTTCGGTTTCCAGTTTGCTAAAAGAAAACTCGACAAAAGGGAGGCACGTTCACTAACAAAAGGGTCACAAAAACGCTGACAACCGGATGTGTTAAATCTACCACGGGACAACGATTTAAAACCTGTTATTAAATCGTTCATCACGTCCATATTTCGCGTCGATCAGCAATTCAGTATGAATTTTCTCTGCACGCTGTTACCAATCCTTGGAATCGGGACATTGGTAGGAATTACAACATCTATCAAAGACTACACTCATGAAAGGATCTTCAAGAACGGAGATATAATCTTAGGTGGAATTTTTCCTCTTCATCTGGTTAAAGGCAACAAATCGTGCTCAGATCTTCGTTCGAGTGTGTTAATTTTATCAGAAGCTATGATATACGCTATCGAGGAAATATCCAAAGATGGCAAAATTCTACAGAATGTCAGTTTAGGGTACGACATTCGGGATACGTGCGGGAACGAGCAAGAAGGCGTATCGATAGCATCCGACTTTGTCTACGAAAACACACTCAAGTTCGACCCTCGATTCATAGTCACAAACAGTTGCCGAGCCGAGGTCACGACATCAAAGCCAGCGCCTTTAATAGCGGTTATCGGAGGGTTGGATTCTCGGGTCTCCGTCAACGTGGCAAATGTACTTCAAGTAGAAGATGTACCGCAGATCAGCTACGGAGCTTCGAGCGCGGAATTGGCAACTTCGGACTTCACGTCGTTCTTTCGTACGGTTCCGGTGGATACCTTCCAATCGCAAGCGATGGCGGAGTTCATCGGTCATTATCAATGGACATGCGTGGCTATTATCGGTGTGGATGACTTTTATGGGCGTAGTGGCGTAGCAGCGTTCGTCACAGCGGCTAACGAAACTGGCATCTGTATCGTGTTCCAAGAACTTTTTCCAGTCCACGATTCCGAAGTTCGAATCCAGAAGATGATCACTACGTTGAAAAGTATGGAGCACGTGCAGATCATAATATTATACAGTCTTGTGCCTCAAGCGGTCATGGTCTTTGAAGAAGCAGTGAAGCAGGATTTTACTGGTAGAACGTGGATTGCCAGTGATGGTTGGTCAGAATCCTCAGTAATTCAGCAGTCTCGTTTCAAGCCAATCATTCAAGGCGCAATAGGATTTGGATTCCACGCATTTCGATTTGGAGATTTTGAAAATTATGTCACTAAGGAGGTGACGCCCCTTATGCAAAGAGGTCCGTGGTGGAATGAATTTTGGGAGAGGGAGTTCAATTGTACAGCGGTAACTTTCTCGAATGTACTGCTCAAGCCGTGCTCTGGCCAAGAGAGAATCTCACAAGAGATGTACAAACGGGATTTCAACAATGGAGGAGTTGCCTATGTGAGAGATGCGGTATATGCGATCGCTCATGGCTTGAGCAAGTTACTGAATTGCGATGCAAAGGGACCCGAATGCTCGGCCGAGAGTTTGTCCGCTCTACGTCCCGACGATCTACTAACAAGCCTCAGGAAGCTCTCGTTTAAAGGAATAACTGGCCAAATTAACTTTAGAAAAGGCGTGGTTGAAGCAGCGTACGATATTTTTAACTTGCAGGAGACCAAGTACGGTGGATTCAACCTTGTACAAATTGGAAATTGGAGCGAAGGAAGCAGCGGACAAAAATTAAACGTTCAGGATGATTTAGTTCAATGGCACAATGGCACAAAACCTCGCATCACTTGCGGAGAAATCTGTCGAGCAGGAAGCTACAGAAGTACTCCGAATCAGTGCTTCTGGGAGTGCGTCCCGTGTGATCTGGACACCGTTAGCGAGAAGTCTGGGAGCGTCGAGTGCACTCCTTGCTCCGAAGGGTTTATATCCAATGACAATAATACCAAGTGCGAGGAAGTGCCTATCAAGATTATCGAATGGCACGAGCCTTGGGGTGTGGCTCTTGCCACCCTCACAGCGTTCTGTGTTCTGCTTACAGTGATTGTCTTGGTAATAGTCATTCGAAAGCGCAGAACACCAATAATCCAGGACACGGGTGGATTCCTTAACGTTTTCTTGCTAGCTGTGATAATGGTGTCGTATTTTTTCAACTTAATCCATCTCAGTAAGCCGACGGATCTAACATGTCGTGTGTTACCGCCCTTATTCTACCTGATCTACACGGGCGCAGCCTTGGTGCAATTTATGAAAGTTTATTACATCCGCGCACTTGTCAAGCCACCCACACCACCACCGATGTATACCATAAAGCATGTATACGCAATCGTAGCAGCAGTGTGGCTTTTTCCTTTCCTTGTCTCGTGTGTTTGGACCATTGCAGACCCGCCCGAAACCGAGAAGTTCTTTGTATCAAGGTTGGTCATCTACGGCGTTTGCAAACAGTATCAAACCAGCGTTGGACTCACCTTACGGTACATCTGTGCGATTGTGTTATCATTAATCATTATCATTTCCATGGTAGTTGCGTACAGCACCAAAGGCCTGCCTCACGGTCAGCGGTTTGATGAAGCGAAACACTTGGCGTTCTCATTAACCGTGTACACAGTCACATTCGCGACGTTTTACCCAGGATGGTCCCTTATAAAGGGCCCAAGTTTGACGGTGTTCGCATGTAAGACCAATTTAATTGCCGCTACAGGTACTGTCCTGTGTATATTTGGGCCCAAGTTGTGGCTCATTTATCGCTTCCCTCGTCATAACACGAAAACCTACGTGCGTCCCTCGCCGTTTGAAGAAAGTAACGTTAGAGCGTCAACTTTGTTGTCTATTGGGAAGATTGCTTTGGCGGTAGGGTCTTCTAGCGACCGCCAAGGCTCGCCGAAAAGATAACAATGTTAATAGTAGTAGTCATTTCTCAGTCTTGCATTTTTAAAAATTACAATACCCCGGAATTCAAAGACTCATAAAGGAACTACTTCACGGATGACGCATCTTCAAAAAATAACCTAAGCTTTCAATCCACCGTAGGAAAAAAGATGGCGGTACATTTTACCACAACTTGCGAACCTAACACAGCCAATAGGCACATAGAAAGCCATATTTTTTGAGAAATTCGTCCTGTACTAACAACATTGTGTATGCTAGGTTTGAAGTTTTATAACTTTTCTGTGCGTTTTTATGAGCATTTTTAGGGTTTTGCGCTAAGAATTATGGGTAATGTACCAGTCGCCATCTTTTTCCGTACGGTGGATTTCGCCGTTAATTTTGTTCGTAATCTGTCTCAATCGTCTCTAATCTTAACCATTGCTGTTCCTTTTCGGTTTGTTATTACCTGTTTGAAGTTTTTCGTTACATAAACGCCAAAGAGGTAATAATAAACCAAAAAGGAACAAGGATGGTTAAGATTGGAGAAGATCCTTGAAGACGGATTACGAACGACGGGTTCAGCTCTTAAATTCTAAAGCGCATTTTATTAATTTAGGGCCGAATTACCTGAATTGCAATGTTTGAGCAATTGCACCAGAGCACGTTTATTAAGTTATATGATCATTTTACCATATTTTATTTTTTTATTCAGCATTTATATTAGCACGATCACTTTAACATGTATATTGTACTTGCATCATTCACTGCATGAAATGAGTAATTTCGTGGAATTTACGGGTCATGATCGTTTCATGACACAATTTTTGTGCCGAAGTTAGCGAGAGTTTAAAAAAAACTCGTGCACTATTTTTAAACAATTTTATTGAGTCGGTTGAGATTAACTGAGCCCGCGTTTTCGGCAGGGATGTTGCTAAGCAACATGACGTAGGCCGATGTCGTCAACGGCTCGTGTTATTTCTGATTGGTCAATAGGAATAGAAACCAATCACCAAATGTATTTCTTCTCCTTAATGGAGTAATCAGAGTGTTTTTGGATACATTTTGATATAAGGGGAAGTAGGCTTCTCTCCATGTATGTAAACACAAAAATAATGAAAAGTTCTCGCATGCGAGCGTTCAGTTCTCGCATGCGAGAACTTTTAATTATTTTTGTGTCTATAAGTACATGCCCACAAGTGCCACGCAGCACACGGAATAATAAATAAAATAAATAAATAAAACAACTTCAGTGTATGCTTTCATGTAAACGATTTTATTTTCTCATGTTTTTTTTTGTTGTATATTACACTAAAATGTCTGTCCTCTCCTCATCTCTCAACCCAAGAACGGGCTTGGATTGAGGGATAAGACGACCTAACATTTCACACCCATTGCTCGCAACCCGAAAACCTACAATGTTAACGTCAGTAAAACTTCGCTATCAGCTTCTAGTCCAATCTTGAGCAAGTCTCATTGCCATATGTACGCTGATAACTTGAATAAAGGCTTTTATCTTCAAGTCTTTCAACTTTCAAGATGTCTGTCTGCCTCCAAATTCAAGAGGTTGGCTGTTTTGCAGAAGTACCCATTCCATGAAAGCCTGTTAAGCCAGCTTTTTTCAGTTATCTGTTGGCCACAGAGCACGCGCAATTGAATTTCAGTGATGGTCCAAAATAAAACCCAGCGATGGTGCAATATTGAATTCAGTGCTGGTACAATATTGAATTCAGTAATGTTCTAATAACGATTTCTGTAATGACCCCACACTGACGTCATGCGGTGATGGTCCAATATCGATTTAGTGGTGGTTCCAATATTGATCGCGATCCAATATAAGGATGTTATTCTTTGTTGTTATAAAGGTCCTGTTCTACTGTTAGGCCTGTTAGCCGTGGCATATGATGGACACTTGCAGCCGTCTTGGCATCGACTTTAACAGAGCTAGGAGCTTTGTTCATTGACTTTTCGTTCGGCCAGCCACTTTGCGCTAAAAGAGAGAAGAAAATTAGATATAGCCTTCCACACTGCAATTGTTACCACTAGTAATATATGTAGACGGTCCAAGTAGCCTACAACAATGGTGTTCAGCTGCAGTTTCCGTAGCATGAAGCGACTAGGAGTATTGCTACTACCCCTGGATGGGATGCCAGTCCATCGTAGGTTATCCCCCAGCATTTTGTCGCCGGTATCCATTATATTCCTGGGTGGAGAGAGGCACTGTGAGAGATCAGTGTCTTGGCTTGAACGCGGACCTCTCCATAAGGAGTCTAACGTATTAACCATTTTAACCTCTGGTATGTCACTGAGCGGTCTTCAATCGCTTCTCCCTGCGTCTCTAACCAGTTTTCCCGAGTCTCCATTCAGTTTATGATCGCAAATAAATGAACTGTTTTGTAGCCATATCACATGACTGTACACTTTATCACAAACCTTTCTCTGCTTTAGAGCCTCGTCCTTTTGTGATTTTAGCGGGTTTAAGTCCTACAAAGTAGAAAACTAAATAAGAGAACAGCAAAAAGGTATTTTCCATTATGTGAATATGTAACTTTACTACAGTCAACTCTCGCCTTGCGGACACGCCGTTATTACGGACACCCGCTATTACGGACAAAATCCAGCCTCACCAGGCGAAAGCTATAGAGGTTTGACTGAAAATGACTCCCGCTATTGGGGACTCTTGCTATTACGGACTCCAAACTACGTCCCGAAGGTGTCCGCTATAACGAGAGTTGACTGTACTCGCGAGTGCTCGCGCTAGTTTCTGATTGGATAATAAGAATCGGAAACTCTTCGATTGCTTCAACGAAGATTTGGAAAAAATTGCACTTGTTCCCCCGACTGCAATGTCTCTAACCAATCACAACGAAGATGGTTTTGTTTCAGCCAATCAGGAGCCAAGCCAAAAACAAACGCGAGTTTTCCCGCGCTTTCCGCCAGGTACACGCGCACGGTTTCACGTCCTGTTCTGATTGTTGCTGTTTTTTTACGTTATTTGATGTAGCAATATTAATTGGCTGTGATAACTATGTCATTAGTTGCACAACAGTTATTAGCAAAACAGTATGGTAACTTTCAAACGTACCTTTACCGAATGTGACAGCAGTTACCAGAGTGTTGAGGTCAGGATTAACAGTAGAAGAACTTCTTGATGCTGAACAATCAACAACAACAAACGTAAAACAGGCACAGGTAATCAGGTGATCGAATACAGTTTTACATATCAACTATGAGCAGTGCCTCACTCTAGTTCTATTCGAGTAAGATGGCTCATTAAAACCTTTGGTCTTAACCCTTTCACTCCCAAGTTCAAAACTGAGGGAAAAATCTTGAATTTCATTTTGCAAAATTGTCAAAAAAACAGCACCACTTGACAGTACTACTCAATAGCTTTCATTTGAATGGTCACACTATAGGTTTTCATCCACAGACTCAAAGGTACAACCACATTTATTGACTCATGGTTTGACTCTGGGAGTGAAAGGTTAAACAAGAAGTTTCAGTATAAAAGTGACAGAATATACTTTGGCAGAATTGAGTGACACACAAATCATGTGACATAGCAGTCATGTAATACCTGCACTCTGCTCTCCTTCCCAGTCCTCTCTCGCACTTGTGATGGTATCAATCAGGTTAGTGGCCAATTCATTCAATGTGGCAATCTGCCTCTGTAATTTAAACAGAGTCTAAGTTAGACCTGGTTTATTGCTGAAATGGAATTTACATGGACTCTCTTACCACATACATCATACATTATGTTTATTTGCTGTCGGATTTACAGAGTACTTAGCTGAATAGTTAATATCTTCGAGCAACAGATGGACAACACAATCATATTGAACTACAGGCCTGACAACGACACCAGGAAATTCGTGCCCTACTCTTTTTGGATTCGAACAGTGTCGTGGGTTCTTTTAGGCCCCCTCTGAATTGACATGTAGGATGAAGGAGACTAGGCCAATGGCTTAGCAGTCCTCGGAATTTTTATCATCCAATTATTTCCCAAATTGGACAGTTCATAGTCCTATATTACATATACAAAGAGAACATTACCCTGGTCGCAGGTTACTCAGGACCCAGATGAAGGATAACACACATTCATTTCTTTCAAAATGTGCAATGATAGGAAATTGATCATTATTTATGAGTAAGATATGTTTGTTGTGAGCCTGACTGTGCAAATTGTCGGAAATATTCAGACATCTTTGGAAACAATCGGCAATCTTTGTGAATGGTCAGAGACATTCAGTTTACAGTACCATTCAAATGAATGTAAGTTGACAGTCACTCGAAACTCGAACGACTCAACTTGATCCTCAAAACTTGAAAACTTCGTCGAGTGCTTCGAGTTTCGAGTCAAGTGCAAGTTCGAGTTTCGAGTTGAGTGCTTCGAGTTTCGAGTCGAGAAAACAAAAAGCTTACATGTATAACTCGATTAAGTTTTCACAATACTAGTCGGGGAAAAGGCCACACTTCTCTTCATTTCTAGATCGAAGTATTTAATAACACGAACCATGTTGCAGAAAACGCTTTGACATCACGCTCTCGGCTGGAAAAGAAAGTTATTCGCCACGCTCGCAAACAAACTTTGGCCACTTAGTTCTTCCGTGAACTAAGTTCAGCTTACCTGAGCTTGATCAGGAGGAACGCTTGCTGCCATGGCTTCCAGCTTCTGTTCAGACGCCTCTATCTCAGGATCATATTTTGTTCGCAAATAGTCTGGAACTAAAAAAAGAGAATACTTTAAAGTACATAATCAAATAATGTGTCATTCCAGAAAATATCCATACCCCCCCACGGAGGGTTATTTTGTTTGGACCCCCCCACCCCTTCGGAATTTCCATTCCAGCGGGTGTTTGATGAACCCCCCTACCCTCCGGAATTTCCATGAGTTTTAATCTGAAAATCCCCTAACCCCTGGAAATTGAAACCCTTTTTATACTTGAAAAATAGCGACAAAAGCTTACCAGTTAGCGCAACATTTATTTCGATCACTTTCATCAACACGCACACGGCTAACACAGCTTACCGAAAGAACAAACAATGAACGTGAATCGCAAATTTAATCCAAAAAAAGAAAGAATATCTTTCTTCCAATCAAAAATTTAACTTACTTGTCTTGAAGTCTGATTATGTTTTTGTTTTCAAGAGATTTTGCCATTGCTAGCGCTTACTCCGTAAAAACTAAAATCTTAAATTAAGATATTCAGCATCTTACATAAGTACACATAAGATAGACACCATCTTAAACTCAGACTAAGATCATCTTATTTTAAGATAATAACCCCTTAAGTAAGGCAACGACATCTTAACTTAAGACGAGCACCCTCTTAGTTCTTTATAAGATGTAAATCCGTCTTAATTTAAGATTTGAAATGTGTCTTAAAATAAGACGTATTGATTTTATAGTAAGACGCTTCCCTCTTATATAAGAGAAAGACTTCTTACTTTAAGATTGGGGAGTCTTAATTTTCTTATTTTAGATGAGGAGCATCTTAAATTGAGATGGTTTCTCATCTTAAATAATTTTAAGATGATTTTGAAATTGATAAGATACTTCCATCTTAACTAAGTTGCAATGCATCTTAAATTAAGATAATTAACTGCCAATCACATACCTAGTTTGTGATTGGTTACTTTCGATCCAAAATTACGTTGCGTAGCGTTGCGTTATTCATTTTCAGTTCAAGAGTGAATAGGCTGTTTATTCGCGCTTCTCCGAGTGTTTTAAACTCAAGTCTGACTAGAATATCATTCTGTTTGCAATTTTTTGTGTGGCATCGGTTATAAAGATGTAACCTTCAAAGTTGACAGGAGTTTGGGCTGCAAGAAAACGTCTGGAGTTGCAACTGAGATCATTTATAGTTTCAAACCTGCGGACCGCATGAAACTAACGAACATTCAACCGGCAGATTAAACACAACGCAAGCAGTGGATAAAACAGCTAAGACGTAAATGTTTTCATTTATCTTTTTCTCTGTGTATTTTTTCTTTGGATTTATTAGTGTAATAAAGTGTTTTTTCCTGATATTTGTAGTGTTTGCGTTACTTTGTACAAGTACAAGTCGGTACATTAGTGTCGTTATTGCATTGACGCCATTTTGATGACCGTTATTTTTCAAATAACCCGTCAAACCCAACTAAGATGTTTAACATCTTAAATTAAGTTTTCAAACGTCTTAAATTGGAAGTTCTGAGGTAAGATACTTTTTCATCTTAATTTAAGAGTTAAAACATCTTAATTAAGACGAAAATGTATCTTAATGTAAGATGTAAGAAACTTACATTAAGATAAAAGAGTCGTCTTACCTCAGAACCAGAAAAAAACGTCTTAATTTAAGATTTTAGTTTTTACGGAGTACTTGACGAAGGAATCGTTCGCGTTCGTAACAAAGCTGAGCAACCTGGCTTTTCCAAGAAACAACGGTCAGGGGACTGGGAAGGAGTTTTGGTCGGCCATTTTGATACGGTTCGGTTCAGTTCGGAGGTTCATGCTTGCAACTTCTAGAGACAGTTTTTGAGAGGCGGGAAACTAAGAAAATAAAAGATGCATGAAAGAACAAGATATTTGGGATTATTTCAATGGTCAGAACGTTTGATTTGACTTTGTTTCATTCTCCGATAATAGAGACAAAGTACGTAAGTATTTCTTACGAATTTTGATGTGCTTGTTCAGAAAGGAAACCCTCTGGAAAGAAAACTCTTTTTGTACCCCCCTCCCCTTCGGAAATTTATCACTTTTAGACCCCCCTACCCCTCGGAATTTCCGTGACCCTCCGTGGGGGGGGGGGGGGGGTATGGATATTTTCTGGAACGACACAATAAGAACAAGCTTTACAGTGCAGGAGCTATGGTGGCCTAATGGTTAGCACGCTGGACTCTGGACTGAGCGGTCCGGGTTCGAGCCCTGGCTGGGGTCACTGTGTTGTGTTCTTGGGTAAGACACTTTACTCTCAGAGTGCCTTTCTCCACCCGAGAGTATTACCGACAACTAAATGCTGGGGAGTAACCTGCAATGGACTAGCATCCCATCCAAGGGAGGAGCAACACTCCTAGTTGCTTCATGCTAGAGAAACCGGGATAAGCTCCGGCAGTTGTGGGCCACAGGCACGTGAAGAGTTTACCTTTACATGTACAGTACTTGTAGGGGCTGCAGTAGGTCAAAGATTAGAAGGTTACTTCATTGGACTCCATGTATTCAAGCCTTTGCCAGTGTCCGTGTGATGAGGTCTTGGGCAAGAAACATACTAAACTTTAGCAGTGGAATTCTCTTTTTTTCCTTTTTATTCTCCTGCTGCATGTATACATGTACAAGAGTACACCGATAATTTGTTGGGAGACCTGACAAAATCATAAAATAATGGATAAAATCTAAAATCTAACAAGCTTACCAACTTCATGGTTAAATGCTTGTACTCGTCCATCAGTTGCTTTCTAGAAAGAAAAAAAAAATGGAAAAAAAGAATGGGATTTTAATAGAGAGAGCTGGCAAACTTTCAGGCACAGGTATCTAAGCTGGTAAAGATACAGGTAAGATGAATGTTTCAGTTGACCATAAGTCTCACCTTCTCAACCTCTAGATACATGTACCATTAAGAAATGAAGCCAATAAAATGTAATGATCTCATTGCCGGCTGCACAGCCAATCAGAGCCTGTGTTACAGGGGCGGATCCATGATTTTTTGATAGGGGGGTCCCAGGGTTTTCCCGAAAATGTGAAGTAGATTGAAGGAGAATTTTTGGAAGTAGACGTCAGCAGTAAAGGCGCAGAGGGGGTGTTTGGAGGCCTGCATTTTGGTGGATCCTAGAGATGGTTTTGTTATGCAAACTGGAGAAAACAAAAAACCCTAAGGTCTGATAGGGGGGGGGGGGGGGGTCCAGACCCCTCGACCCTCCCCCTGGATCCGCCACTGTGTTATATGAGCTTTGTGTCTCATCTTGTCTCTACAAATTATTTTTGTTAATTATAGTTGTCAGAGTAAATTAGTTTAATTTATACCTGGATATCTGGATCTGGTTCTTGTTGCACCAGAAGAGGCAACAGAACCAAGTTTCTGAAGAAAGGAGTTTTCTCATTCTTGAGTAGTTTGGTCAATGTGTTCACCTGACCTGTTTAAAAGAGAACAATTACATTTTACATGTACTAATTCACTGGTAACTGCACATTCAAAACAAACAAGGATTAATCCCAAGGAAAATCAAAATCAAACCAGAAACAAATTTAAACCACAAGAATAATACATACATAAAAAAATTTATAATATAGTAATTTTGGTAATACCTGACAAAAGAGCATAATTATCCAATACTGAAGGCCTAAAAGAAACAATAATAATAATTACGTTCATCACTTATAATTAAATTTACACTAGTAAATGCTATAAAATATCAGAGTGTCTGTTTATTCAGGCATTAATTGTTGAACAAGGTGGTTCTAACTTTTAGATCTGTGATAGAATATGTATGTATCACAGCTATTCAAATGAAAGCTATTTTAAATCAAGCAGATGTGGTATTGTTGTTTTGGACTATTTTGCAAAATAATAAGCTTTTATGGCGGCTATGTTGGATGACATATAATTTTAATTTATTATTTCATGTTCACGTCTAACGGTCTAAACAAGCTTATTTTAGCTCCTGGGTGAGACGTGGGTAAATAAAGGATTGATTGATTGATTGATTGATTGATTGACTGATTGATTGATTGCCAGGGTCTTTGTCATTTGGATCTCTCGGGAAAGGTTGTGTGCCAAATAGTCTCCTACGCAGCCGTTATTTGGGTCGTCACGCACTCTTCCACACTAATAATATTTATTGTTAGTGGGGAGGAGTGCGTGACAATCCAAATAACGGCTGCATAGGAGACTAGTTGCCAAATGGAAAATGAAATATTACAGTATGTCTTACCAACTCAGTTGTTCATGCTCAAGCTTGGCTAGAAACGCCTGTGTTGATTCCTTTAGCTCCTGAACTCGGCTAGTGACTGCTTCCAACGAAACTTCTATCAGTTTCTCGTCCTTTTTCCATTACAAAACATCACAACAAACAAACAAACAAAACAGCTGTGATTCATGGCCAAAGAGCTTTATAAAATTTGAGTAAGTGTGAACGGATTTTTGTAAAAACGCGGAAAAACCGAAGAAGAATAAATCAGTAATGTTATCGTTAAATAAAGGGGAAGAATAAAGTTAACTACTTCAGATCAGACCTGCATTATCGAGGAACTGTAGTTTGTCACGACTTGTCCGCCATGTCTGCGCCCACGATCAAAGCAAGACTAAAAGAAAGCTGTAATGTATCCATGCGCGCGCAATGGAATGTTTGGTAAACATGGCGGACGAACTCGTCAAATTTCCAGTCTAAAATGCAAGGTAATAACCCTTTTCGTGGCCTGCATTTACACTATTTTTACAGTTTATGCACTTCACGTGCTACTGGTAAGCGAGAGTGAGCCTGGAAATCCAAGAGACTCGTGATTGCCTCGCCATCGACCACAAATTCACACGATGTAGAATCGACAAGAGCTTCTCAAAATACGATATTGATCGAAGTTGAAATTTGGGGAAAGGCTGCCGTCGGGCTTTACCTATGGGAACATATCCTCGAGGGACCTTTAGAAGAGAGGCTTGGAGGAGTGTGGAGCTATGGAGAGAAGCAAATTCGTAACATCAAGTTCAAATTTCGGACCGGTCCAGGTGTAGTCCCTGATAAAGTTCCAAAACGAACCAGGAATCTTGTTCTTGTTGTCAACGGACGAGAACCGAACAAAGTAGACTTTGCGAAAGCCTGGCTTGACTCTCTTGCAGATCTCCCGCATCTTCGGAATGTAGCGGTGGTACTTTTAGGAAACGAACGTTGTGAAAATGGCTGGTTGTTTTCATATATGCAGAACAATGCCGGTCTTGTTCAAGCGGCTTTCATAGTTTATGACATTCCTTATGCCGATTCTGAAATTTTCTACCAGTGGCCTTTGGGCGTAGCCACATATAGAAATTTCCCAAATGTTCATTTTCAGTCTGTTGATGTCCAAAAACGTCGACAATTTAGATGTAATTTTTTAGGAACTGTTTATCCTAATTCCTCTCGTGTCGCGCTACAAACAGTTATAAACCATTTTAAACTGGATGATGTCTGCTTTATTAAGACAAGAGATAGCTGGTCACCAGGCGAAAGTTCTGAATCAGCGAATGATTTTCGCTATGCTCTTGCTAACAGCGACTTGACCTTGAATCCTGTGGGCATGAATACAGAATGTTATCGCATATATGAAGCATGTTCTTATGGGTCAGTGCCTGTGATTGAAGACGTTGTTACACCCGGAAAATGTAGAAAAGGAACTGATATGTCTCCCTTGTATCTGTTAAAAGCATTTAAAGCACCATTTATTTATGTAAAAGACTGGAAAGAGCTACCCAGGATTATAGAAAATGAGATGCGCTTAACCCATCAAGAAGTTGTTGAAAGACGGCAAAAAGTATTATCCTGGTACAAAAGTTTTAAAGAAGCTATAAGGGACAAGTTTGTTGATGTTATACACAATAAATTTTCTACATAAAACATGAATGGCTATTATAATTTCTGTGCAACTTAGTATGAGAAGATAGACTTTGAGCAGTCCATATTTTTCTTCCTGGAATGTTGAGTGAGAGGTGTTTAATTATATAGACACAAGTGTTTTACTGGAAAATAGACCACTCGTAAAATTCATACGAAACTACATCCGGGACCCGAGTGGCGTACTGTATTTTCCATATCCTCACTAGTGAGGATATCGATGACGTCATTTCCCGCTTTTGCATGGCTTTTTGTGCAAAGCTGCTAAACTCCGGTTGAAAAATGGCGAGCGATGGATTCGTGAAATGACCTGAAATTCACTGAAGCCGACATGAAATCGTTCACTGAGGAGTAGGTAAATGTTAACACGAAGTAGAAAACTTCATATGACTTAAAATTATTCAAGGAGTTCCTTGCAAGTGAAGACGAAAGGAGAGAAATTCGGTAAGTTCAGCCACCGAGCTGCAAGAGTTCACGATAAAGTTTGTGCTTTTGTCTTTTGTCTATATAATAAAAAGAAAATTACACGGTGGCTTGAAGATATGAATTTTATTTTCTCGTGGTAAAAACAATATTTTACTCACTCGCTGTGCTCGTTCGTAAAATATTGTAAGCCTAGAAGCTACATTGTAAGCCTAGAAGAAAAGAGTGTTTATTAGGCCCATTTAGAAGGTACAGTTACAACTGATCGCGCATGTGGTCTGGAGATGATATTTTTGGTTCACATTTTACATCTGCACATCTATGAACTTCGTCATTCCCTGCTAGCAGAGTCTCCTTTTACGTTACCTGTTACTTTACATTACCTTTTACTTTACTCTGTTACTTTACTCGCAGGGAAACTTCGTCATAACAATCGTAAGCAAGATTAAAGTTTGATTTAGTCTCAACAATTCATGCTGTAGGCATGTCGGAAGTATGACTATGCAAGTGATAAAGTTGAAAACAAATCATTATTATTTTGGGTGTACATGTAGTCTCACAAGATGCACAAGTCTACATCCTGTTCTGACTTTTTTACAGCTATGCTTGTGTAGTTGTTTATGCATCAAATACCAAGACTTGTCACCAAAGTTTTTATTTAAATTTTTTTAATTGTTTGCAAAATTGTTTTTGCCTTTTACATTAGAATTTCCACTGAACAACAAATATTTCCCATAACTATTCTCATTTCTCAAACCATTATTTCACTTTCTCTTTATTATTTACCCACAACACCTTGCGCTACCTCTCCATGATCACGATCAGCGGTTCCACGTTTTAGAACACGATCGTAAACATGGCGGACGACTTTGGTTGAAACTGGTTGAAACAGGAAACCTTTTGGGTGGTTTTCTTCCATTTTGTGCTGTAATAGACGTATACATCACTCATTGTTTTAGCTGTTACATATACATGGAATATGTAACACTTCACTAGAAAATACAATGTTTGTTGGAGACGAAACGGCACAAGAGGTGAGTCGGACGTGTTTCACTTTCTATTTCGATTTCGTGTTTTGTTTGTAAACTAGCGTGACTTGTTAACGGCAAGATTTCCGTATAACCCCATACTTAAATTTGTATACAATTTCCAATGAGCATTCCTTTCGACTTTATTTTATACGAGCACTACAGTATTAAAATGTTGTTGTTTATAATGAAACCTTCGAATTTCTGAGTGACCCCCCTCGGCTCCCCCCCTGCCGCCAGAGGTCAAAGGTCAACGGGAATATTTTCTGAGGTTGAATAAAATATTTCATTTATTTTCCAATGAGTTTAAAGATTTACAATCAGCTAGTTTCATAGTCATTTGTTTTTGTTGAGCACTTTGCTCTTTCCTCGTTGTGTCCATGTGAATGCTGGGCCCGGGGCGGGGGGTACTCCCACAAAAATTGGGTGGGGGTGTGCCGCTGGGCTATCAAAACCCTTACCCTGTACCAGACCACAAAATGTCAATTTTGCGATCCTGTTCCAGACTAAATGTTAAAAAGATACCCTGTTCCAGACGATTTTTAATGAATTTTTTTCTAACCCAAAGGGCTAACCTAGTAAGCAGCAAGTGTTGCAAACGTGTAGTTGTAAAGGTTCTTTAATACTCCTGCACGTTTTGTTTCGTCTGACTAACATATCCTATTCCAGAGTATCAATTTATTTTAAAAAAATCTTTAAAAAATCGTCTGGAACAGGGTAAAAAAATTAATTAGCGTTTTGTGGTCTGGTACACGGTAAGGGTTTTTATAGCCCAGCAGCACACCCCCACCCAATGTTTTTGGGAGTACCCCCCTCCCCCGGGGTAAATGTACCATACAGTCATGTAACTTGCTTATGTGTGATATAAAACTTAGGAACGTGTTATTGAGTGCTCTGCCTAATACTTACAGTATAAGTATTCCAAAATTGATTTTGACAGGAAGATGCACTTCATGTGTTTCTTCTCATGGGAAAGGAGTACAGAATTTCTAGGAGTATTCGAGCTCAGTGGTTCTTCCAACAGTTTAACTCCACTCTCCCACACCCCAAGCCCCACGATGAATTGGTGAGTTGCTCAAGTCTAGTACAGTTCACTCTCATTATGTAGCAGACACCCTCGGGACGTACTTTGGAGTCCGTAATAGCGAGAGTCTGCAATAGTGAGAGTCATTTTCAGTCAAACCTTTATAGCTTTCGCCGGGGTGGAGGGCTGGATCTTGTCTGTATATATTCTATTTAATTATTGCATAAGATAGGGCATATTGCCAGTTCAGTTATTCTTGCGAGAAAAGAGACTCGTATCAAGAGAAAATAAAGAGTACTCGTCTCGCAAGAACTGGAGAAGACATGGTAACTTACATACGTGTACATATGAGTGGTACAGTGTACATGTTTTGTATTATTAAGACCATTACTAACATTACATTGGTTAATGAAAATTTAATTAAATTGTCAACTGAAAGATGCATGTTTTGATTTTGTTGTTTAGATTGATTCAAATGAAGAGCTGGAAGTTTTGTCAGTCATTTCAAATAATCTTGACAACTGTGGACCATACAGGCTTGTACCTTCAACTCATATAACGTTTATCGGCAGGCGATACCGATTTGTATTTTGCCTTGATATCAGCCCATCACTTGCCACAGTGGTAAGATTGTAAAATACTTGTGATTGCAGTTATAGTTACTATATAATATAATATACATGTACTACATGTAATTATTTCAAAACACATTGTCTACTTTTGTCACGTGACTCAAGTGGTATTAACATAGTGTCATAATGATTATAATTTTTTATTTGGAATTATTTGGGATGTGCATACATATATTGTTCAGTAATAACTACATGTATTCTAAGAATAATATTTCAGTTGCTGTTTGAATTAATTTATATTTGTAATTACAGGATTTTTTTTCTTTTCATTCTGTGTTTTAGGATATTCAGTCAGGGACTGTGATTACTGATGAAGCCTTTGAAAAATTTAAGAACTGTCTAAGTGGCCTTGTTGCTCCTGTAAGTCACTAGTCTAAGAATACATTGTACATTTAGGGTGCATTCCTTTGGGATGATCCGGATCAGGATCAGTGATCCAAGATCACTCAGATCTCATGGTACATCAAAGGAACCAATGAATCCTTGTCCAGAGTGGATTCATCGGTTCCTTTGATGCACCATGATCCCAGTGATCTTGGATCACTGATCCTGATCCCGCTCATCCCAAAGGAACGCACCCTTAATATTGTTAGCAATGTTCATTCAGTCACATACTGTAAGTTTCAGTGAGTAAATTTCTCTTAGTCAATACTGTTTAGTAGTGATGTCTCTTGTAAACATGTACATTTTGTTATGGACTGTGGCTTCCTGAATAGTCTCCCATATACAATGTAAGTCCCAATATTGCTACTTCCCTATCTGTGCTATAACTTTCAAGTTTCTGGTTCTGCCAGGTAATTCCTGGTATCAAGATCGGATCCCTGATAAACTGTGACATTCTCATGTAAAATGAGACAGTCTGGTGAGTATGATTTTGGGGACTTGACAGTGTACTCGGATTTGTTGAAGATGTTGTACATAAATGGTAATGGGTAATGGCGGGGGGCACTGTACATTTGCTTTTATTGTAAATGCAGAAATTTAAAATTTATTAATGATATTGCCACTTTCTCCACAGTTCTCTGTGCCTGGTAACAATATTGTGTTGTTTCCTGAGTTGTACATCACTGTATTAGCTTATACCTCCATCTTAAATCCTGAAGCACCCCAGGTACGTTTACTTGTACAGTAACCTAGTAAAGTTATTAGTTTTTCCTGAAATTGCATTAAAGAACGGTAAAACAGAATAAGCAAAGTTTACCATCAATTGCATTGTTACGTGACCACCAAAATCAAACCTCATACATGTTATCGCCATTTATCATCAAGATTTCTTATCGTCAGTGGAGCCTTTAAAGTGACATCATATTCATGACTCTATGATACGGGTCCACACCTCTGTAATGTGGACACTTTGCTCCGTCCCTTTGGTGTCCGTATTAGAGAGGTTCAACTGTATTCTGATTTGGTTGGGGTTTTTTTTCCTTCAAGGTTCTTATCCAGGGCTGTCTTGTAACAGAGCAAAATGTCAACACTGTTCTGGAGTTAGTGCATGATCAGTTAACAGAGTTAGAGGACTTCCTGGCAAAAACCACCTCTACACTGTACTGTGACACCAGTGATGAGGTATGCCATAAATCATAAACAAAACCACCTCTACACTGTACTGTGACACCAGTGATGAGGTATACCAGTGTACATTTAATAATGTAATCAATAAATTGATAATTGATTAATTAATAATAAGTACAGTCATATAATTAATCATTAATCAATTTTAATTGATTTAAAAATTAATCCAGAAATTTAGTGATTAAAATTACCAACTATTAAAGTTAAATAAATAAAATACAGTTAATCTGTTGTTAATAATTAAAAATAAGTTAATTTTAAATAAATACAAAATTTAACATTAATTTCGTATTTATTCAAAATTAATATATTGTAAAATCTTTACCCAGGAAGCCTACATCATACACATGTAACCAGGGACGAACAGCTAAAATAAATACAAAAAGAAAATTAATTGAAAGAAAGTTAAAACCAGTCTATTACACTGTAAAAAGTGTTTCAATTAGTAATTTTAAGACCACAACATAAAAAGCTAGGTTTTGCTTCGGCTTTGAATCCACCATCTTACCGTCAATTGTTTGAGGTAAATTGTTTACCTCAAACAATTGACGGTTTTATTATTCTGAGTACTAACTACAAATATGATATTTTTTAGAAGGTCTTATCTCTTCCAGCGCACAATTTTATTCCAACCATGTAATAGGATTTTAGGAAAATTTAATAAGAATTTTGTACTTCTTAGAATGGCATTTTGTATTTTTAATTTTTTTCTTGACCCCAGACTTTGATACTCAAAGATGTCACTTGTAAATTAAGATCAACAGGACTGAAAGCGACCAGAGGGGAATGTCCAGCAACTCAGTGACACTAATGTCCCCAGAGGCGGGACCCATTTCAATTTTAAAGAACACTCTGTTAGCATTACAGCTGCTTCCAGGAAATGCTAGTGCTGGTATGTGATATGTGACCTGTAGACAAAATTTTGTAAACTTTGTTAATACATTGTTAAGTGATACTCGCTTAAGTAGGTAAAGCCGCATTCAGGCCAACAACCAGCCTAAACTGCTGGAGCTTATCCCGGTTTCCATAACATGAAGCTGACCAGGAGTATTGCTACTCCCCCTGGATGGGATGCTTGTCCATCACAGGTTACCCCCCAGCATTTTGTCGCAGGCACTGTGAGAGTTAAGTTGCCCAAGAACACCTATTGTAACACAATGATCCTGGCCACGGCTTGAACTGATATGGTCAATATCAATATTATTATTATTTGTACGGTCATGCACAGGGCTGTGTGACAAAGGTCCTAGTATTAAGTGTGCTGTCTGAATCAACCATCACATTAACTCCATGAAGTCAAACTTAAGTACAGGTAGTACATATAATTATTAGGTTGGGCACATGAGTGGAGCAGTGTTTAAACCAGATCTTAATACATCCTGTATTTTCTCCATCAGGATGACTGTGCGTCTAACATCTTTCAATAAATTCTTTTTTTTGTTTTAATTTTCAGGAGCTGTCGTGATCACTGATGGAGTGTTTGCTCTCCCTGATGCCTCAGCAGTTGATTCTCTGTTGGCGCAACTTAGAGCCAGTACTGTGTGCTGCTCGTTTATTAAAGTTGGAAGTGGATTTCATGCCCACTGCAGGTACAGTCACTGAAAGTGTCGTGTTTTATCAGCTAATTTTAGCTAATAAATAATTTATTTTAACTTGCATTTTGTACAAGTCATGTAGCTCCAATTAGTGTCGCCAGGGGTGACTCCCATATGAAAGTGACAGGGGTGCTCATCGGAAAAGGAACCTGCCTATAAGGTGTCACCAGAATCTTATTTTGTGGGTGTGGCTCAAATTGAGAGGTACATGACAGTACATGTACCAATTCTAATGTTCAACAAGTTGGGATAAGTTACAGTGTTGTGGGCCCAGTTGAGGCAGTGCAGGCTTTCTTTTTACTTCAAAATGTATTCAAGACATTTAATAATATTGTGTGGTGTAATTAGATTTGAAACTTATTACAGGAATTAAGAGTCAAGTACATTACCCATTAATTCTTCATGTCCCCAGCCTTTTTTAAAGTGAGCTAAATATAAAATTTTCCATTCTCATTGAAACCTTTATTTTTCTATTAAGTCTTGGCTATGTTCCACACTGTGACATGATGCAGTTTATCGCCATGGCAAGCTCAGGAGCATACCTGGCTAAGGCTCCCCCTGTGAGTACACTGTACAGATTGTTGTAAATAGCAGTTAAGATTCCACAGTGTGTTTAAAGTATTGAAAGAGCAGACTAACTTTTTTTCTGATCAGTGATTTTACTACTAACAAGAGTATTTCTGAATAAAACTTCTGTCTTCTTTCTTCAAGCATGTCTATTAAGTGTCAATTTTTTAGACGGCACAACTTTGTCGCATGCCACTTCTGTAGCTCATGCTGCTTGTGTCATGCAAATTAATCATATACAACTAGCTATGATTTGTCATAGGGTTTTAAAACAGGTTTCAAAATCCTATGACATTTTTTGTCATACACCATAATCATAAGCAAATTGTAGGACTGGTTTGATTTATATGAAACAATTATTTTGTGCGTCAAAGTTGTACATGTACCATCGAAATTGGCCCTACAAAAGTAGAGTGGCCATAGTTTTAACACCATCCATTACAGTACATGTATACAATGTACAAAGACCTACAGCTAGGTTCTCTAGATTTAGTGTATATCTGATATGTGTACATGTGATGTGGCATCAATAATAATTTTTTTTTTACATCACTTCTACTCATTAGATCTATACTGCTTTTATTAGTTCTAATGTCCACATTATGTGACAATATTTTATTATTTTTAGGTCTCACGAGAAGGCAGAAGAGTAGATGGAGGAGGTAAAGATAAATTAAATATTCTTCTTTACTATACATTGCTTTCAAACAACCAGTTGTTCAAAGAATTGATAAAACTATCCACTGGATAAATCACTTAACTGCAGTGAATAGCACATTTTTATTTATCCACTTGAATGGGTAGATACATGTAGTGTTATCCACCCTTTGAACAAGTGGGACCTGTCAGGACTTGATGTTCAACTTATCTTGCTGTTCGTGAGTAGTAGTAGACCTGCTAATTACATGCAGTCTCTTTTTTTTTGTTCACAGATGAATTCACCATGAACCTTTATCACAAAGCATTGCTGTGCTGGAACTTTCAGAGAGACTTTGATCTCAGCAAGATTGATTCTTGGATAGGTACATGTACACATAATTTAGCAATATTATTTAAAAAAAATCAATAAACCAAATTATAATGTGTTGTTCCAGAAAATATCCATACCCCCCATGGAAGGTTTTTGGGTTTGAACCTCACCACCACCCCCCCCCCCCCCCCCCTGAAATTCCAGTTAGCTTCCTACTTTCCTTTTGGCTTTTGAGACACTCCCCTCCCCCCACTCCCCTCAGAATTCCTTGGGGTGGGTATGATTATTTTCTGGAACTGCAACAACAAAAAAAATTTCTGGAACTGTGCCTAATAGCAATCTCATTATTTCTAAGGACTGTGTTTTATTTACCAGTATTTTTAAATTTTTCTTTTTTCTTTCTGTTAATTTACTAAAGGTGATTGTTTGGAGTTGAGTGAGGAGGACTTGGCCTGGGCATTGAAAGGCAAAAGGTAAACAAAATCATGATTGTAGCTAAAGTTACTGGCTGTATATCTGGCAATGAACCAATGAGAACTCAAAGCAACATGTAACCAGTGCCAAGTATGATAAAACGTGTGTGACCAAGTCACGTGTTGTTTTAGTTTTTTCATCTGATTTGTTAGTAGTCCTGTGCACAATTTTTTTAAACCAATCATTCAGCATAGTCAATCAAAACCAAAGCAATTCCTGATTACTTTCAACACTCAAATGAAAACCGCTCTAACTGAGCCCAATGTGTCTCACTCTGTAGATCAATATCTTATGCGCTGAGTGAGTGGGAGCAGAATGCAATGCAGCCATCAATGCGCAAAAGACATCTGGAGGCAAAACTACACACAAGCATCACAAGGTGCAGTAAAATTAATATCCCTTATGTTGGATGTAATATATCAAACACAAGAGACAGTGTTTCATTGGGATATCCAAACACAGAGAAGAGAGTTGAAAATACGACACACAGCAGAGAAGTAATTTTTTTGATGAAATTTGAGGTGTTTGGATAGCCTATGAAACACTGTCTCGAGTGTTTGATATAATCTTGTCAATCGAAACAAAAACTAAGGAGTAATAAGTAAAGATGGTAAATGTTAAGCTCGGTCATACTGTAGTAAGTAACTGTTCAGTTTGTCACTCGTGAGCATGGGAGTCCCCAACGGGATTCAAACCCATGACCTTCCTAAAACTTAGGAGTAAACAGAGAAATAAAATCGTAAAAATCTATGCTAATTAAGACCAGGTATCCAAGCCTCAGACACGGTTATGATTTCCATTGTTTTCACGTGATGAATTATTAATGAGTTTGAGAAAGATAGATTGAAAATGTCATTGGTGAAAAATGAGTATTACTTATTACTTATTACTATATAAATGTCATTGCATTACATTACATTACTTATAATAATCTGTGATTCTTTGATTGATTGTATAGTGTTCTTAGTGTGCGTCTCAGAGAGGGTTATTCAATTCAGGATGTTTCCTTAGCAAAAGGTACTTACTTACAGTGTAAGGATGTATTGTTCAGTATCGAATGTCATAGGCATGCAGTGCGTGCAAATAAATTTAGCACCAGATTTATTATGCCATTATGACATGGAAACATTGTAATCAAATAAAATGCCTTCAACTTATAACTGGGCTTACTACACTTTCAATGTATGTGTCACCACTGTCTTATCTTTTTACAAAGGTGGTAAGCAGCTGCAAGTGAGGTTAACCATTCCTTGGAAACACAATGTGCAGATAGAGTACTTAGCTCACTCTGTAAGTGAAAAGCTGTCAATATTTTTAAATCTAGTATTTATTTTAATTAAATTAATAGTTCAGGATCAAAAGTGGGACACATGGTGGCCTAATGGTTATAGCCAGCGTGTTATGGACTTCAGATCAAGCTGGGTATCCTGTAAATTATATGGGTACTGACAAACTGTTAGCCAGGGCAACCCAGGGCTGCAAATATTTTTTTCTCGAAAGGACATATGTCCAACTATGTCACTATTTTGGTCGGACAATACAAAAATTAGATCAGACATCATATTACAGTACTGCTTGATAAGCGAACCTGCTAATCTAACACTTTGTCAACGCAGTGTAAACTGGTTTGCGTTTGCGTTTAGAACAAAACGTGTTATAACGCATTAATTAGCATTGGAAGGCAAAACAAAATTGTCTGGACATTATGTCCGACCACAGTTGGGATTTTATCGGACATTGGCAAATTTTGGTTGGTCATTGTCCGATGACCGACTGTTATTTGTGCAGCCCTGCAACCTGACAAAATGTTGGGGGGTAACCTGGCGTTGGACTGCATCCCACCCAATGAGAGTTAGTAGCAATACTTCTAGTCGACTTCATGCTACAGAAACCGTAATAAGCACTTTGGGCCAGTCTGGCCTCAGTGCGGCTTTACCTTTACCTTACCAGAGAATTTAACATACATGCACAGACTGACAGTACAATGTACAATTTTAGTGTTTTCGTAAGTTTTAACTCTTTTTGTTGTGGTTTTGCTTGTAGTCTTGGCCACTTTGCACTACCAAGTAAGTAGTATAGTTTTTAAGTTGGCTAATTACAGTTTGCCATTACCATTACCATTACCATTACCATTACCATTACCATTACCATTACCATTACCATTACCCCATTACCATTACCCCATTACCATAACCCCATTACCATTACCCCATTACTCCATTACCATTACCCCATTTCCATTACCATTACCATTATCATTACCATTACCATTGCCCCATTACCATTACTCCATTACACCCATTATACGCCATTACCATTACCATTTCCATTACCATTTCTATTACCATTACACCATTATACCATTACCATTAACATTTCCATTACCATTTCTATTACCATTACCATTACCCCATTACCATTACCATTCCATTACCATTTCTATTACCATTACCATTACCATTACCATTACCATTACCATTACCATTACCATTATTACACCATTACCATTACCATTACCCCATTACCATTACCATTCCATTACCATTTCTATTACCATTACCATTACCATTACCATTACCATTACCATTACCATTACACCATTACCATTACCATTACCCCATTTCCATTACACCATTACCATTACCATTACCCCATTACCATTACCATTACCATTACCCCATTACCATTATCATTACACTATTACCATTACCATTACCATTACCATTACCATTACCATTACCATTACCATTACCATTACCATTACCATTACCATTACCATTACCATTACACCATTACCATTACCATTACCCCATTTCCATTACACCATTACCATTACCATTACCATTACCCCATTACCATTACCATTACCATTACCCCATTACCATTATCATTACACTATTACCATTACCATTCTATTACCATTACCATTACCATTACCATTACCATTACCATTACCATTACCATTACCATTACCATTACACCATTACCATTACCATTACCATTACCATTACCATTACCATTACCATTACCATTACCATCACCATTACCATTACACCATTACCATTACCATTACCCCATTTCCATTACACCATTACCATTACCATTACCCCATTACCATTACCATTACCATTACCATTACCATTACCCATTACCATTACCATTACCATTACCATTACCATTACCATTACCATTTCCATTACCATTTCTATTACCATTACCATTAGCATTGCCATTACACCATTACCATTATCATTACACCATTAGCATTGCCATTACACCATTACCATTACCATTACCCCATTACCGTTACCCCATTACCATAACCCCATTACCATTACCCCATTACCATTACCCCATTACCATTACCCCATTACCATAACCCCATTACCATTACCCCATTACCATTACCATTACCATTACCATTACCATTTCTATTACCATTATCATTACCATTACCATTACCCCATTACCATTACCATTACCCCATTACCATAACCCCATTACCATTACCCCATTACCATTACCATTACCATTACCATTACCATTACCATTTCTATTACCATTATCATTACCATTACCATTACCCCATTACCATAACCCCATTACCATTACCCCATTACCATTACCATTACCATTACCATTTCTATTACCATTATCATTACCATTACCATTACCCCATTACCATTACCATTACCCCATTACCATAACCCCATTACCATTACCCCATTACCATTACCATTACCATTACCATTACCATTTCTATTACCATTATCATTACCATTACCATTACCCCATTACCATTACCCCATTACCATTACCCATTACCATTACCCATTACCATTACCATTACCATTTCTATTACCATTATCATTACCCCATTACCATAACCCCATTACCATTACACCATTACCATTACCATTACCATTACCATTACCATTTCTATTACCATTATCATTACCATTACCATTACCCCATTACCATTACCATTACCATTACCCCATTACCATTACCCCATTACCATAACCCCATTACCATTACCCATTACCATTACCATTACCATTACCATTACCATTACCATTACCATTTCTATTACCATTATCATTACCATTACCATTACCCCATTACCATTACCATTACCCCATTACCATAACCCCATACCATTACCCCATTACCATTACCATTACCATTACCATTACCATTACCATTACCATTACCATTACCATTTCTATTACCATTATCATTACCATTACCATTACCCCATTACCATAACCCCATTACCATTACCCCATTACCATTACCATTACCATTACCATTACCATTACCATTACCATTTCTATTACCATTATCATTACCATTACCATTACCCCATTACCATTACCATTACCCCATTACCATAACCCCATTACCATTACCCCATTACCATTACCATTACCATTACCATTTCTATTACCATTATCATTACCATTACCATATTACCCCATTACCATAACCCCATTACCATTACCCCATCACCATTACCATTACCATTACCATTTCTATTACCATTATCATTACCCCATTACCATTACCCCATTACCATTACCATTACCATTATTTGCACTTACATGCAAAAGACAAAATGCTATATTAAATCTTGTTAAACTCTTTTTCTAGTTGTATGACACATGTAGAAGTGACAATAGAAGCACCATACGAATTTCTTCATGATGTGACGTATCCCACCAAACAACCCTTTACAAGTGGCTACAGGTAAACTTTGCATTCATCATTTGCCAATGAGTAATTGTTTAACTTATTGTCAGTCAGATGTGGAAAGCATGGTGGCTTAATGGTTAGCTTGTTGGATTACACGTCGAATGGTCCGAGTTCAGACACTGGCTGGGGTCATTGTGTTGTGTTCTTGGGGAAGACACTTTACAAAAAGTCATGTAATTTCACAGTGCCTCTCTCCACCCAGGAGTATAAATGGGTACCGGCAAACTGTTAAAACAAACCTGACAAAATGGTGGGGGATAACCTGTGATAGCAAGCATACCATTCAGTGGGAGTATAGTAGTACATGTACATTGTATTACTGTTAACCACTGGGGCTGTTTTTGTCAATTTGAATCAAACTAAGTTAAACTGGATCAAAATTAGTAATATGTGAAGTTGGCTTTTACAAAACAATTTGCTAACTGAAAGGCCAACAAAGCAAGTATTTCAAACTATAAATTTGTGTAAGGTTAAAATTAATGAAGTTGATAAGGTTTAAAAATTTGTTTCCTCTGTTGCAGAACACTGGTAGTCCGACGATTTCGGCAAACAATGAGAAGGTAACTTGAATTTCTAACTTCTATATTTTGATATGGAATGTAAAAATTAAGTATAACTGCACTTTTCAATAACACATGAACTCTGACGTTCAAAATGCAACTATTAAACAATTCTGTTTTTCAATGCTGTCAATCATAATTTTATTATGACCACAACCAACAGACCCTGAAAAAAGCAACAAACAAAATGGATCAAAATCTATCAATCACAACCCATGGTCGTTACCTTTTGAACCTGTTGAAGTGAACTTCTGTTTCCTGAGACATCCACTAAGATGATTGATGGCAGTGAAAAACGAAACCGTTGATTGAGTAGAGTTCACATGTTATAGAGTGTTTTCACTCAGTCCTGTGGGAATTAAATGACAAAGGCCGTGGCAGCCATGTTGGTGTCCCTAACAAAAGAAGTTAATAAAAATTATTTTGTACGGGGACACCAATATAGCGGCTATGACGTCAAGTGAACACACTCTATTGAAAGGCGCTCTTGTGTGAGGAATGAGTTTGACTGACACACACCACATATTTTACTTTTCTCAGTCTTCAGAGCACAGATGAGATGCTTGTTCATCTGCATTCCTTCTCGTCCAATCCCAGCTATTACACCATTCCAGACCACACTCTATTGAAAGGCACTCTTGTGTGAGGAATGAGTTTGACTGACACACACCACATATTTTACTTTTCTCAGTCTTCAGAGCACAGATGAGATGCTTGTTCATCTGCATTCCTTCTCGTCCAATCCCAGCTATTACACCATTCCAGACAGTGCTAAAAAAGGAGTGCCTTTGTTCCACCTTCCGCCCAACTCTAACAATCCTGTAAGTATATTTGGTGACAAGAAAGTGTTGACTATTGTTGTTTTAATTTTGTCTATGACAGAATTTATTATGCAAGTATTATTTAGTTTTTCAAGAAAATGTAATTATGAACTTGTTTTTATTCTAGGTTTTGTCACTGCAACATGGAAGGTACAGTATTTCTTTTAAGTTTTCTACTTGTGTTAAGTTATGAGCAAATAAGTAATGCTGATTGAAATACAATGTATAGGCCAATAAATCTGCCCTTTTGCCATAGTATCAGCCTTGCAATTAGTTTGTTATATTTATACTTAAGTGACGTCTGGCACATGCATTTCTAAGACAAGAGATCTGGCAAGAAACAGTAACCTGAAGCGATTTATTTCTCTTTGGTCCTCTGTATTGAAACATTTTATTATTGAAAATTGGGTTTAAGTTATCCCTGAAAAATTTAGTTCTTCAAACATTTTATTTTATTAAAGGCCAAAATGAGTCAGACTCACAAAATTTCTAGTAATTCTGGTATGATAACTCTGTTGTATATGGAAACAAGGAGGAAGACCAATTTGATATATCAGGTCAACTTCACCAGCATCTAAGTAAAATAATGTGCATGGGTAATCATAAAAGGCTAAAGTACTGTACCATACTTTTGTGATTTTAGGAAGAGTTCAAAGTCTCAAGAGTCACAATTTGCCGTGTTTTGGAAGCCAGTGTTTTCTCTTGACACTACAGGATGGTAAGTAATATATCAAACACGAGAGATAATGTTTCATCAGAATATCCAACACCGAGAAGAGAGATGAAAATACGATGCACGGCAGAGTATTTTTGACGAAATTCGATGTGTTTGGATAGCCGATGAAACCCTGTCTCGAGTGTTTGATACATCTTCTCTATCGAAACAAAAACTAAGGAGTAAACAGAGAAATGAAGCCGTAAAAATCTATGATAATTAAGACCGGGTATCCAGGCCTCCGACGCAGTTATGATGTTTAATGAGTTTGAGAAGTATTTTATCATGATTATTGATGTCAACGATCTTGACTGTGTGAAAGTGTCATGATGATCTTACTTCACTTTTAGGCAAAGGTGGATGCATTGCCACAGAATTGGGCTTGTACTGGAACACGATGTGTGAGTTACTGGAATTGCTATAATTGAAAAAAATAGTATGCAAGTAAAAATGCTGTTTGCAGTAAATTACATTTAGATGGCATAGATGCAGTAGTATTGAATCAGAGAAATTACTTGAGACAAGCTTAAACACTCATTTTCAGGTACAATAATTCTTAATTTACACTGCACAACAGTTAATTAGGATTTCCTTCACCCCTTCTCCCCAAGAAATATTATTACATTCATTCCTCTCCCCCCCCCCCCCCCCCCCCCCCAAAAAAAAAATGGGGTGATGTTCTGATTTTGTAGACCATAATGAAGTGTCTCAATAGTTGGCCGAGATAATCTTTCTCTGATGGAGCTCGGGTTCTCTTCATTGTAACTCACACACTCACTCACTCATGCCCATTACACCGGATGGCATGTAGGGCAGCAACGTGATCCTTCCACATCTGCCGGTCCTTTGCCATGACTCGAATGCTGCTCCAGGTCTTCCCCATCTGCTTCATTTCCTTCTCTGCTGTCCGCCACCACGTGATCTTTGGACGGCCCCTCCTTCGCTTTCCCTCTGGCGTCCAATGCAGAGCGGTTTTGGTGATGGAGGTTTCTTGGCTGTTAACGTGGCCAATCCACCTCCAGCGCCTCCTCGTCAAGATGGCTACATTGTAACTCACAAGTGGTATAAAGATGAAGGAACTAACTAAGGTTTTATTCCTTAAATGTTTGCAGCCCTTTGCCAAAGAATCTCCACCTACCCATGGAAAATGACTGTTCCAGTGCTATCCAGTGTCGAATGGCACTGAGCTCACTCAACTCTTTGTTTAGAAACTGGAGCTCATTTGTGTTGCTGGAGAACCACTCTTATATCAAGTTCATTACCAGGTACATGGTGTTCTGTTAGTTTTCAAACACACAGATAATAATATACAATCATGTACATGTAATAGCGTTTGGTGTGTTTTTGTAAACAGGAATAAGATTGACTTCTGAAAAGCGCAATACACTGTATCTAAGAGAGCACAATTCTTAAACATGTTTTTCTACAGTCACTGTTTGGGTTGTACTGTGTGCTATTGCAATTTATTTTAGTTCAAAGCTTAAGAAAAATAAAATTAAGTAAAATCCCTATAATAAGCACCCCCCCCCCCCCCCCCTCCCAATCTTAAAGAAACCTTTTGAACATAAATAAGCCCAGTGTATATTAGTGGAATTTTATGGTATATCATTGCAAAGTGGAAGTAAACAACATTACTTTAAACAGAAACTTGCAGAAGACTTGTGTTTCTCTAGATACACATTTGTTTTGCCTGTGTCGCTTCCTTTTGCATGTTGTAACAGAACAAAGCATGGTTCTGGCTGCTTTTTTGTTAAATAAATTGGTTTCAATGCAATCGTGTAGTGCGCATTTGGAACTTGTGCTACATGGTAACTGGGCAGCTCTTTGTATTATTATACTGTATGTAACAAGACAAGTGTCTCAGTCAGGGCCCGGTTGTTCAAAGGGTGGATAACACTACACTGGATAAATCACTATCCAGTGGATAAATCAATGATAACAAAACCTTGACAAACTACGCCATATGCTGTATAGTGATTTATTCAGTCGATAGCATTATCCAACCTTTGAACAATCGGGCTCTGAAGTATTATTTGTGATTCAAACAGCAAAAATCCTGAAGATGCTCCCTTGTCCTTCTGCATTGCACGGATAACAGCTACAAGAGGGCCGTGTATTGTCATTAAAGTAGCTTTTCTTGGAGGAACGGCTGGATACATGAGAAATGAGGTCAGTAAAATACTTACAGTAACTAATACAATATAACTGTACAAGTTAGATCAAATAACTGGGTTCGTGAATTCACTTGGTTCTACAATACAATACAATACAATACAATACAATACAATACAATACAATACAATACAATACAATACAATAACCTTTATTTGGTTATTTTGTTCTAATTTGGTATACGTTGTACAAAATGCACATGTATGCACAGTGTATCTGGGCCCAGTTGTTCAAAGGGTGGATAACGTTATCCACCGGATAAATCACTATCCAGTGGATAGATGTTAACAAACTACGCTATCTACTGGATAGTGATTTATCTGGTGGATGCAGGCGTTATCCATCCTTTGAACAACCGGGCCCTCATGTTCATTGTACAGTATATGCGTGATGTCCAATGTTCAGTCAATATCTTCAATTGTAAAGTGCTGAAAAAGTCTTGATAATTTTGATAACTATAACAGTCACAGTCACGATAACGGTAACGGTAAAAATAATGACAGCGGTATTAAACAATAGTGACAAGGATAACGACAATGATAACAGTCATGATAATGGTAACGGTAAAGTAACGATAACAAAAACCAACAATTTTATTCAAGTGTCAAAGGAATTTAGAATGGATCTTCTTTCACATTTGTTTCTCATTCCTTCACATCAGATTGTATCAGACCTAAAGACCATGCTCTCTCAGATCACAGCTCCACTGGGTGTAAAGCCTCAAAAAGCTCAAATCAAAGGAAAAATCTCCAGCGTGTAGCCCAGTTGTCAAGCCAGAGGACGGTGGTGGAAAAGCCTTGCTCGATCATGTATGACAAATCTCTGGAAAGAATCCTGGTTCGGTATGAGAAAATTCCTAAGGACCTTTTCACTCCGTTCCCTGAGCCGCTTCTGTGCTCTGTGTTCACCAGTTTGACGGGAGTGTATGCACACAGAACCAACGAGAATCACATGAAGGTCTTGTGTCAGTATCTTCATCATCATCGATGGATTTGGACCATGCAAGATGAAGGATCGCCTGCTGTAACTGCAGATGGTGTTGCAAGAGTGCTTTCGACTCTGACAAAGTAAGGAAAGGAAAAATCTTCAATACTTTAAAGGAGTTTCAGTTTTAGTTATGGACTGGGGGATTGTTTCTAAAGGAAGTGTTGCACTGCATGAGAAGTAATATATCAAACTCGAGTAGTAGTAGTAGTAGTAGTAGTAGTAGTAGCAGCATCAGTAGCAGCAGCAGCAGCAGCAGCAGTAGTAGTAGTAGTAGTAGTAGTAGTAGTAGTGTAGTAGCAGCAGCAGTAGCAGCAGCAGCATCAGCAGCAGCAGCAGCAGCAGTAGTAGTAGTAGTAGTAGTAGTAGTAGTGCAGTAGCAGCAGCAGCAGTAGTAGTAGTAGTAGTAGTAGTAGTAGTAGTGTAGTAGCAGCAGCAGCAGTAGTAGTAGTAGTAGTAGTAGTGTAGCAGCAGCAGCAGCAGTAGTAGTAGTAGTAGTAGTAGTAGTGTAGTAGCAGCAGCAGCAGCAGCAGCATCAGTAGCAGCAGCAGCATCAGCAGCAGCAGCAGTAGTAGTAGTAGTAGTAGTGTAGTAGCAGCAGCAGCAGCAGCAGTAGTAGTAGTAGTAGTAGTAGTAGTGTAGTAGCAGCAGCAGCAGTAGTAGTAGTAGTAGTAGTAGTGG
>MU825876.1:2385264-2400264 GCA_029204205.1 Desmophyllum pertusum
AGTAGTAGTAGTAGTGTAGTAGCAGCAGCAGCAGCAGCAGTAGTAGTAGTAGTAGTAGTAGTAGTAGTAGTAGTAGTAGTAGTAGTAGTGTAGTAGCAGCAGCAGTAGTAGTAGTAGTAGTAGTAGTAGTGTAGTAGCAGCAGCAGCACAGTAGTAGTAGTAGTAGTAGTAGTAGTAGTAGTATAGTAGTAGTAGTAGTAGTAGTAGTAGTAGTAGTGTAGTAGCAGCAGCAGCAGCAGTAGTAGTAGTAGTAGTAGTGTAGTAGCAGCAGCAGCAACAGTAGCAGTAGTAGTAGTAGAAGTAGTAGTATTTTATTTACCCACATATCACGGATGAGCTTGAGACTCATTTAAACGTGAATGTGCAAAATACAGAATAAGACTAGTAAAATTAACAATAGACTAAAATCTAAGATAACACTAATAATGAAATGGTATACAACAAGCAAAAACAGTGACAGAGACAGGGTTTCATCTGATTTCCAAACACAGAGAAGAGAGTTTAAATACGACGCGTAGCGGAGTATTTTTGACAAAATTTGATGTGTTTGGAAATCAGATGAAACACTATCTTGAGTGTTTGATATTATTACCTCAATTGAAACAAAACCTAAGGAAAGGGTTATCTTTCCTTTGAATAACTCAGGCCAGCTGCTTAGATCTAAAACGATAGCTTGAATTTATCAACTCCCAGTTAGTAATAAACTCAGGGTTAAAAAATGTACTTTCTTTAAGAAATTTCAAACCAAAAATAAACCACAACAAATTAAATCTACCAAAACCTTAATTTTACTGTTTTCAACTTTGAATCTTCAGGCTACGACTGCAAGAAGGGTTCAACTTTGTGAACAACAGTGCAGGGATCATTACCATGGCAAAAGAACTAAAGATGAAGGTCACTATACACCTGTGTTTGAAAGGATGAATGTGCAGTGAAACCTCTATTAAGGGGACACCCTCGGGACACCCTCACTCCCAGAGTCAAACCTTGAGTCAATAAATGTGGCTGTAACTTTTAAGTGTGTGGATAAAACCCTAGTGTGCGACCATTCAAATGAAAGCTGTTGAGCAGTACTTTCAAGTGGTGGTGTTTGTTTTTGACAATTTTGAAAAATGAAATTCAAGATTTTTATCTCAGTTTTGGAACTTAGCACTCTTGGGAGTGAAAGGATTAATAAATTTATCAAAGAACCAGCACTCATTTAACTGACTGAAAAAACAATATTTATTTTCTCAACAGGACCACACCCGAGATAATGACCAGCTTTACTCTTGTATCATCCAATATGTGCTTTTCCCACCGTATCGCCAGCCAACTGACTTGGAGCGGTCCGAGGAGTCTGTTGTTGACTGGGCATATGAAGGAAAGCCATCCCTGGGACAGACAGGACACAAGTTTAACATGGTGACAGAAGTGTGGGCTGAACCTCAGTTTGGCAGCCTGACTGATTTAAATTCTGAGCTGAAATATCTTGAAGGACTTCAGTACAATCAAGTTCCAAATGCTGTAAGTGTTGAAGAGTTTTACTGTTTGCATTTTGGTCAAAGGTTTATAGTGCATTCAAACTATACATGGTTTTGTTTCTGTGTTCATACTCAGAAAAGGGTTGTGCCACTGCAAGCACAACTTCTACAAGAGTGCTAAAGTTCAGAATCGAAAATTAATTTAGCAAAATGTAAAAAAACCCAGCACCACATGAAAGTACTGTTTGATAGTTTTCAATTGAATGGTCACACACTAGGGTTTCATCCACAGACTTAAAAGTTAGAACGACCTTGTACAGCATAATAAACAGTACCGCATGAAGGTATTGTTTGATAGTTTTCAATTGAACACTGAGGCTAGCAAACGCCAAACCAAACATATATTGATGGTCAATTATTGTAAACCACTTTTATACCATATCTATGTAATAACACCCTTATGGCAAACTATAAACATATAATAACGTCAAGTAAGTTATGTCAGACACGAGAGATAGTGTTTCATTGGATATTCAAGCACAGAGAAAATAGTTGAAAATACGGCAGGTAACAGAGTATTTTTGACAAAATTTGAGGTGTTTGGAAATCAGGTGAAACACTTCTCGAGTGTTTGATATATATTCTCAATCGAAACAAAAACTAAGGAGTAAATGGAGAAATAAAATTGTAAAAATCTATGCTAATTAAGACCAGGTATCCAAACGTCCTTTGTTATAGCTTGATGAATTATTAATGAGTTTAAGAAGTGAAGCTAACCAATAATGTTATTTGTTGATCAGATCTATCAAGTAGATGTGAAGCACGTGTCAGCGCTATTGACCTATGATCATCTCTGGGGTATGAGCGATGACCAGACTGTGACCACCCCCCACAGAACTGTCAAGGTGCCTAAAGCGGACTCTATATTATCCAACAGTAACTGGGTGGTGGAGCAGTTACAGTTCCCATTCGATGTCATTGGCCTGCTGCCTAAAACACGACAAGTGGAGATGGTGTTTCCATCTCTGATTGAGACGTCACCACAAGGTACACTTTTAATATATAGAGTCTTTGCATGCATTGCGGACCTATGACACTACTTTGTTGGTGCGTTGGACTCTGAATCGAGAAGTCCCGGATTTCAATAGACCCTTTGCAGAACCCAGTGTCACGTGACCCTGTCAATCGTAAAAATACAGTTACATGGAAAAAGTTGTCCCTGGTATTAGGGTTACCCTCCCTCCCGAGCCAACTTTTACCGAGCGTGTATATGGAAAAAGTTGTCCCAGTGGTGGTTTGCACATGCTCTATATACTTGTCCCTAGGTAGGTGAGGCAAAAACAGCCAAAGTGTTTATATGGGAAAAATTTGGCTCGCCTTCCAGGGTCACCCTACCTTCAAAGCGAGTGACCAGGCTCCACCCAAGGTTTCCCTGCCTCCCGAGCCAACTTTTTGATTTCTCATGTAAAAGGTTTGCTGCTATTTATAAAGAAATGTATGAAAGTTCTCTCGCCTGGGGTGGCTCGGTATGTAGGGTAACCCTCCTACCAGGGACAACTTTTCTCCATGTAAATAGACCCTAAGAATGCTATGATTTCATCATGCCATCTTCTTACTCGTTGCATGATCCATGTTTACCAATGTTACTTATGTTTGTATTGTTTGGAAAATTCTTCACTTTTTCCAGCTGCAGATGTCAACAGTGACAACCTTCCCAATGAAAATCTTTTCAAACTCCTGCTGGAAAACATGGAGCGCTTGAATGATCGTGAAGTGATGCTAAGCGAAGAAGAGTGGTATCGATTCACTCAACATATCCAGAGTCGGCAAAGAAGTGGTGTCCCACTGCCATTTCCTGAAGAGCTATGCCAAGCTAAGGAGTCTGGCAATTCCACGCTGCAAGACAGCAGAGATTCGAAAAAGTCGAGAAATAGGAACACCTCTTCGATCAAATGGAGGTGTTTCATTCGTGCGGTGACCGCTCTTGGCTGTGGTCGGCTCATTCTGACGTTCCTCCCAGCAAGCTTTAAGTACATTAGGCTCATGGGAAGGCATGGGCACAGTAGGAGTTTCAGTTCAGGGAGCAGTCCGAGGAGCCCACATCAAACAGCAGAAATGGTACCTGAAAGTGCCACAGTGGAAGGCAGTTCTCTTGGTGGAAGTGAAGCGCAGAAGCTGAGTGTTTCTTTGCAGTCACAAGGTTCACAAGGTATGTGTTTGTAAAGGTATAAAATTATAATCTTTAAATCAAATCATAATAGTTTACTACCTACATGAACGAGAATTATCCAATATGTTATCCAATAATTTGGCAACAACACAACACTCTGCACTTCTTCAAGTCATAAGTCCCAAACATTGTAAATCCGTTGGATACCATGAGGTCGGTAATTTGCCGTTTGGGGAATCAAACACCTCGAATTTCGTCAAAAATACTCCGCTACGCTTCGTTTGTTCAACTCTCTTTTCGGTGTTTGGAAATGTGATGAAACACTGTCTCGAGTGTTTGATATATTACTTGGCAAAAGTTTCAGAAAAACGTTTTGTTTTTTTGTAGACAGTAGCACAACACCAACACCAACACCAACACCAACACCAACCAACACCAACTGTGGAGAAAGACGAAAGTACTTTTGCCTTCTCTCAAAAAAGGAGCGATTTACCAGAGTTTGAAGGAAAACCAAAACTGGTAGTTCATCACGAGGATGAAAAGAGAAGTGTCACCTTTCAAGAGAACACCACACCCATCAATGAAGAACCTGTGTTTCATGACCGGGCCTGGGCAAAGAAAGTGACTCTCTTGATATCCCCATTTATTGTTACGACTGCCCAATGTCAGCCCTGGTATCAATACCGGACTCCAAGTCTGACACCGAAGTTACACCGGAAGAGGCAAAGAGACGTGAAGACATATTTCAAGATTTTACACAGTTTGCAGCTCAAATCTTTGTTGATCCATTTAGCATGGATGAAGTTCCTAGATCTTTAGAAGGCCGTACAAAGGGACGATTTGGTTCCTCCAAAGATCTGCTTCTTCACAGCAGTGCTGTACACGATCTGTTCTTCCGCAGTTTTGTGACGTCAGCCTTTGCAGGTTTGCAGCATGGGCAGCAGGTGAGCATGCGAGATGTCCAGTCAGCGGTCGATGCCTGCGTGGAAAACTTCCTTGAAGTTGACATCACAGAGTTTATCCGCACTCTCTGTGGACACTACGTGAGGAACAACAAGAACAAAGAGACCTTTACAGAGACAAGGATTAACGAGGAGCTTCAATCTGTTCCTATTCGCTTGCCGTCGTTATCCATTGAGGAACGCATTAAGGATTTGAAGAAAACCTTGTGTGGAGAATGTGAATCAGTAACTGGTCTTCACAAGTCTATCACTGCAAAGTTTTTCTCAATTCTTGGAAGATACTTCAAAGCAGTTCCACCGAGCATGGATCACTTTTTCTATTGTCCACAGCAGTCTGATGGCCCAAGAAAGGTATTGTACTTCTAAGAAGAGATGTTAACCCTCTCTCACCATAAGGGTCATGTATGTGGTTCTAACTTCTGAGTCTGGATGAGACCATTCAAATGAAAGCCATTGAGCAGTACTTTTATGTGGTACTGTTTATTATACTGTACAAGGTGGTGCTAACTTTTAAGTCTGTGGATGAAACCCTAGTGTTTGACCATTCAAATGAAAGCTATAGAGCAGTACTTTCAAGTGGTACTGTTAATTATGCTGTACAAGGTCGTTCTAACTTTTGAGTCATGTGTATGAAACCCTAGTGTGTGACCATTCAAGTGAAAGCTATTGAGCAGTACTTTCATGTGGTACTGTTTATTATGCTGTGCAAGGTGGTTCTAACTTTTAAGTCTGTGGATGAGACCCTAGTGTGACCATTCAAATGAAAGCTACTGATCAGTACTTTCATGTGGTGGTGTGTTTGTTTCGATTTTTATTCAACTAGAAATGGATTTTTGTCAATTTTGAACTTGTACACTCTTGAAGTGAAAGGGTTACCCATTGTGAGTATTAAATGCAGCATCCCCTTTTATTCCAGTCTGTCCCAGAGTCTTTCTCCGAGTCTGAAACCTACGAAGCAGAGCAGGCTGCTGAAGACGAGGCTCAAGACAAAGACAGCGATGTGGGCTCAGATGCGGCCTTTGATGATGTGGACACTGGTATCTTGATAGAAGATTTTGGGTCAGTTCCACAGTACGAGATGGACGACTTGTCCGATTTTGAAAGCCAAGGAAGCGATAGTGAGTTTGAAAGAGATACCGAGGATGATCAGGACATCAAGTCACCTCTGTTCCTACAGCTGACATGTTCGCTTAGAGACAGGAGTAGCCACGGACAACCTATGACTCCTGTCTCTATCAACACTTTACCCGTCTGCCTAGGTAAGGATAAAATACTATTTAAAAAAGTTTCAAGTCTGTCTATAAGCCTAGTGGCTTATCAGGCCAGCACTTAACTCCAGTTTCCATATCATGAAGTGACTAGGAATATCGCTACTCCCCTGGATGGGATACTAATACACCGCAGGTAATCCCCAGCCTTTGAGGATTGACTCTCATGAGAGTTTTCTTTAAACTCTCATTGACTATCAACGCCTCGTGAGCAGGTTCAAATTCGACGAGAGTGCTTGAGAGTCACTGAGAGCGCATGAGAGTTTCAGGCCAAACGAGAGCGAGAATTTGAACTCTCAACAACTCTCATCCTCGTTTGGCACAGGCTTTATGGAGGGCTTATTTTCGGGGGGGGGGGAGAGGGGAGGGGAGGAGGGGGAGGGGTGTGCGTGGATGCTTATTATCAAAATTGTTTGTTGAACCCACTGTGGTCCCTAATTCCCACTGTTTATTTTCCTCACAGGTGAAATAATCCGCAAGTTTGAAGACGACGACGAATGCCTTGATCCCTTCAGTCCATCAGTGCGTATCAGCCTTGACCTCATTTGCCTGACCCTCTCACCCGAGCCTGATTACTCAGTTCTCAAATCCTCTGCTCGAAGTACTCCATCACGCTCCAATTCATTCTCCAGTACAAGCTCTCTCATGTCCGTCTCCCCTCAGGATAAAAGATCAGGGATGTTTGACTTTAGACGGCAAGATTCTAAGGCTACTTCACATGATATTGACGGGTGAGGACACAATTTCACAAGTGATCTATAAACTCCTAGAACCAATTATTATTTAACCCTTTCACTCACAGAGTCAAACCTTGAGGGTTCTTGAGTCAATAAATGTGGTTGTACCTTTTAAGTCTGTAAATGAAACCCTTGGCTAGTGTGTGACCATTCAAATGAAAGCTGTTGAGCAGTACTTTCGCGTGGTGCTGTTTGTGTTTGACAATTTTGCAAAATGAAATTCACAATTTTTTACTCAGTTTTGAACTTGAAAATACTGCTCAATAGCTTTCATTTGAATAGTCACACACTAGGGTTTCATCTACAGACTTAAAAGGTAGAACCACATTTATTGACTCGAGGTTTGACTCTGGGAGTGAAAGAGTTAAAGTTAATGATATGTTTCTTTTTATTTTATTTTCTAGAATTGATAGCTTGGATCCCCTTCATGATCTTCTTCATTCTCAGCGCCAAGCATTGAACATCACCTGTGATGCAATACGCTGGCTTTTACAAGACGAAATAGTCTCCGAGCTCCGTCATATTGGGCCTGTAAACAAATCAATGCTAGAAAAAGTTGAGGCTCACGTAAAACAGTCTGAAGATCACTCTTCCTGCATATCTCGTGACGTTCGTCTGCACTTTGTTTTTGGCGCTGAACAAAGCATGGAGCTGTTTGTAAAGGAATTCAAAAAGATCAACTTACCAGAATATGTGTTGAACAACACTGAGAAGTATTACTATTTGACTAGTTTTGTTGAGAAACAGGTCGCTGTTACCTTGCCGTTGGTTCTGGAAGGAGATACAAGTGATTCAGTGAGACAGTTTGAGAAATCACTAGAGGATCAAAATGATGCTTTAACTCCAAAAGCCGTTATGGATGCCGGGAAGGGAACCGAGGAAATTGCGATTCCTCTTGAAGTGGAAAATACTGTTGATACACACACTACAGCTAATGAAGGTCTATTAGCTATTTATGTTGAAAAGCAGTCGACAATTACTCAACAAGAAGAGAGTAATGATTTGGACTCCTCTATCGGACCACTGGCGGTTACTGTATCCCTTCAAGAAGACCCCAAGGAAAATGAACCGAGCACCCCGCCCTCTAAACATCCGCATCTTGGCGAGGTAGGCAAACAGCACCCCACGCAAGAGGAACCAGATAGCCCTGCTGCAGCCACCCCGGTAAAATACTCTTCTTTTGCTTCCTCTGCTGGTAGCACCCCGGTGGGGAAGCTGATCATACCTGCTGCAGACGTAAGCACGGCTGACTCCAGTAACACGGCAGCAGAGGATGACGAGAGTGGTACACCCAGTCCGTGTACACCGCGCCAAGAAGAACACAGTGATGAGATAGCCGAGAAATACTTGCAGTTCTGGCTTGTGATGAGAATATTTGATAATGAAGTCGACATCTTCTTCCATCGAAGGTAACATGCCATTTTTGAATTGCCTTTTGCCTCTGTTTCAAAACGAGTCCTGGTGCACAACCTTTCGTATGGAAATTATTTTGACTTACACGTTCATTGTATTGCAAATCAAACTCGTATGAAAGGTTGTACACCAGGACTCGTTTTGAAACAGAGGCAAAAGGCAACTTGGAAATGACCTATTAGGAAAATTGTGGTCAACTAGATCCAAAATGAGAGATAAACTAGAATTAGTTTTAGTTCTGAAAACTGTGTCGTTGAGTCAACTTAAGTCAACTTTGTTTCACACTATTCGCATAACTTATTGAAAATTTATCTTGAGAGTTTACATGAATAAAAACGGATTTAATTAATAATATTTGATTATGGTAGAGTTTGCATAATAGCGACCTGTAGAGTCCATTGCCCGAGTTGGTTAGGTCTGGGTTGTACTGTATTGGCATATGGGTTAGGGTTAGGGTTATCAATTTCTACGTGTCCGACAATCCTCGGACTTGGAAATCAGTTTGTATTAAATGTAACACAGGCCGCAGCCTCGATCGCCCTCCAACCTGTTGTTTTTAATTAATATCTAATTTAGTCATTCATACATATATAAATTATTTTTCTAGATCTTGGGTCCACTGTAATTGGCCATGCTGTTGTGGTTGCCCTGCCTATTTGTAATATTTATTCCGTTTTTTGTTTATTTGTGTTATATATATCTTAGGCGAAGCTAAATAAAATAAAATAAAAATAAAATATAGAAGTCAGCTGTTTGTCATTGTTTTAATATCACTTCTTGTTACTTTGTAACCCAGAGAGTCAGATGATCCTAAATCGTTTTGTGCAACAAGAGCTAATGGTTTGGTTGAGATGGTCACGAACTCTATTCATGAAAAATGCCGCATTGTCAATCAGGTAGGAAATGTTTGCAGTAAAAATAGGAGTTATATTACTATCGAACAACTAGCATCTTCGCACGCGTTGCATGCCTATTGACGCTAGATAATACATGGCGGTCGTCTGTGATCACTTTTATGAGACATGTTGGACAGACATTGCCAAGTGTAACATCTTTTTCATAGAACTGTAACATAATTATCACGTTTAGCCTTTAATTGCAAAACGAGTTTCATTAAACTGAGTAAGTACGCATCTCTCTTCACACTCTCAATGTTCCTTTTGCGTCTGTTTCATAACAAGTCCTGGTGCAAAACTTTTCATATGAAAATGCACATCAAACTCAAAGTTTCATTTGACATGGAGGCAAAAGGCAACTCGGAAATGGCCTATTAGAGACGTCTGTTTACTCAGTTTCGCAATGCCTTAAAGGAGCTATGTTATATATATTTATTTTTTGCGAAGTGCAAATCACCTTCAAATTGAAGGAAGCCTCAAAATAACAGTTTACTAAGGTAGAAAAACACCAAAGAGGTGATAAAAAATTATACAGGAACAGGGATGGTTGAGGATGAAGAAGATTAAGACGGATTGCGAACGGCGAACTTGAAAAAATTGCCATTTTTTTTTCAAGATGCGCCATCCGTGACGTAGCTCCTTCAATGCAACACTGCAATTGTCGACTGACCGTTGACCGTCGGTTATCTTTATTTGCAGCGCATGTTGCTACACGAGCTATACGAGACCAAGAAATGTAATTCATTGTTGTTCCCTGAATCAGACGAAGATATCTGGAAGCACGAGGATGTTCAAATCTCGGTGTCACCTCTTGGAGTTCATATCAGCAAAGGGGATAGCAAAGGTAGAAAGCAGTCAGCGAAGAGTTTAGTTAACCCTTTCACTTCCAAGACTGCTAAGTTCAAAACTAAGGAAAAAATCTTGAATTTCATTTTGTAAAATTGTCACAAACAAACAGGACCACTTGAAAGTACTGCTCAATAGCTTTCATTTGAATGGTCACACACTAGGGTTTCATCCACAGACTCAAAAATTAGAACCACATTTATTGACTCAAGGTTTGACTCTGGGAGTGAAAGGGTTAAAGATGATTTCCAGTCCGTACTGCTCAGACTCGGGGTTTGTTTTCATTTTTGTTTTGAATTTGTTGTTGTTACACTTCGGTATTAGCGTACATGAAGTCTTTGAGTCCGCCATTACAGGTCGTTACGTTTAGGAATGCTCGATGAGCTGAAACGTTGGTTTGGGATAACGTCCAGGTTCTTCTACTTGTTATTATTGTTTGGCAAGGATATCTGCCATTAATAATGAAGAAAAAGGTAAGTTTGTCCGGGAATTTTTATTTTGGCTAGTATTTACATTCCTTCGTTTGAGACTCAAAAACATTGCAGGGCGGAGGTTGTGCAGTACGGACTGGAAATCGTCTTTAACAGAGTGTGGTTTAAACCGGGTTGAAATTAATAGCCACACTAACTTGTTACACCACATCTAAACGCGGTCTATGTGAACTACGAATCATCCTGTTGTAAACCAGTTGAACCCGGCTCTCTGCAATAGCCACCTTGGGGCAGAATTAACTGGCCGCTGTAGGGAGGTGGCCGTCGTAAGGAGGTTTCAATAAGAGTAAAGTGTATGGATCGGCGCATGGTCGTGACGAAAAATCCTGGCCGTTATAGAGAGGTGGCCGTTAGTAGAGGCGCCGGGTAGAGGCGTCTGTTTACTCAAGCTAATGATGACCTAGAAAGCTGTGATTTATTTTTGTAGGTCGTGTCACCAGTAAGTTTGTTCAAGTACAATTTCTATTTCAACCCGGACATTTTGGCTGCAACAGTGTATGGTACACTCACCTACCCGTGCACCAGAGACTCTTTGATACTTCGGGTCGGACCGGGATCTCCCGCGGGTTGAAGGCTATTAAGAGTGTGTTGGACAGGTTTGGAGTGAGCAACAGGAAAGACATGTTTGTTTACAAAGATGTCAGTACTGGAGCTGTTTTCTACTTCAGGTAAGTCATTTGCTGTGACAGATTTCTGCGGATTGAGCAGTACTTTCATGTGCATGGTAGTGTTTATTATGCTGTACAAGGTGGCTCTAACTTTTCAGTCTGTGGATTAAAATAAATAAAGATTATTATTATTATTATTGTTATTATTATGAAACCCTAGTGTGTGACCATTCAAATGAAAGCTATTGAGCAGTACTTTCATGTGGTACTGTTTATTATGCTGCACAAGGTGGTTATAACTTTTAAGTCTGTGGATGAAACCCTAGTGTGTGACCATTCAAATGAAAGCTATTGAGCGTACATTCACGTGGTACAGTCTCTGAACACATGCACCCTTTTATCTTTCAGGTTGTTTGAGTCTCTGTGTTCCAGTGACTCCTCAAATCAGTTTCCATCTGAGCTCCGCGCTCCAGACGATGACGATGATGAGTGTCGCTCAGGGATGTCATCAGTTGCATCATTGGCTGGTTCAAGAACGTCTTCACAGTGGTCTTTAGTGAAACCAGGCGAACTGGATGAGGAAGTCATTGTAAGTTGTACTATTTCTGTACTGTGCTCCCTTTCTATAGCTTGTTCTATATTTTAACTATGTGGATATAACCCTTGTGTCTTGTGTGTGACCATTCAAATGAAAGCTATTGAGCAGTACTTTCATGTGGTACTGTTTATTATAATGTACAAGGTGATTCTAACTTTTCAGTCTGTGGATGAAACCCTAGTGTGTGACCATTCAAATGAAAGCTATTGAGCAGTACTTTTATGTGGTGAGAATTGAAAGGGTAAACTTCACATCTGACAGTTCTAAGAAAAACCCTTCTTTCCACAGGAATCAAAATTAAAGAAACAAACTTCAGCTCCTGAACGAGACACGATTAGTGACAGCGGCCGAAGCATTCAGTCAGTACAACCCGTGATAGACAAGAGCATTGCACTTCATGTATACGGCGTGGATGAACCCGGCCCTGAGATCACAGTGGAACTAGTTGAGGTTTTGCAGAACAGAATTAATGAAGCGATGCTGGAAGTATTGTCAGTTCTTCTCTCCAGGAATCCAAACTGCAAATTGACATACGCTGATGTCCGAGTAAGTCTTTAGATGAGTTGTTTATCAGTTTGAATTTCAGTTGGACCGCAGGCGCTGAAATACTGCGTTGGAGGGGAGAAGCGTTGCGTTACGACACAAATAACGGCTGCAATGGAGACTACTATTATAAATACCGTAAAATTGTGATAATCCACTCTCCCCGTCCCCCCAATCTATTCGCAATCTGTTTCAATCAATGTCCAATTCTTCTTTGCGGCTTCCTAGTATTTGTTTTTCATTATTTAGTGGTTTCAATCTATTTTAAGACTAGTTTGTGTGTAACGGAATTGCCGAAAATAGCCCTTTAATGTGACATTTCTTTCAATGTTTTTGTCTTCACAGTTTATACAACCACAGGGCCAAGCACCTAAAACAACCCTCACCTTGATAATCCCGCCTATGGACGTAAACTTCCTTTGTCCATTGGCTTTCTACTTGCGTCAAAACCTGTTACAGCTTCTGCACACTCCGAGATACATGGACTTGAACACCAGCCACCATTTTAAAGCCGTGAGCGGTAGCAAGACAGAAGCTACTGGTAGTGCCAGTGGCGAGAGCTGTAGGTTGGAGCCGGAGATTTACTTGTATAACAGACCACACTCATCTGGAGGAAAAGGTTTGAGATCACTACATGTATCTATATTGTAAAAGCTCTATTAAGCCCCCGGGGGGCTTATGGCTTAATTTGCGAGAAAATTCACATTAATTTTTCCAAACTTTACTATTACTCCACTAATTAAAACAGAACAAGAAATGGATTATGTATCACCGTCTTACATATGCAACGTCATTTATACCCTAACCGCAACGATAGTTCTGAAAATGAAAGACCTCGTTTCAATACAAAGTCTGCCTGAAACGCCAGAAAATATTGTTGAAAAGTTATTTACATCAACCCGACGGAAAGGGGTGGGGGGGGGGGGGGGGGCTTATTACAAAATCTGAGTTCCAATGCGCAAACCCTTGGGACACTGTGGCGCAAAATTACGCCTTACATAAGCCTTACCACTAGCACTGAAGACTGAACAGTCCTTCTATTTTTTGCGCTGAAATCGTCGCACTGTCACGATCAATCGTGGAGCCGCCATCTTGGATTATTTGGCGTGCGAAATCTGGGGAGAGGACAAAACTCCCCTGGGTATGGGGAGTGGGGCGTGGGGAGGCGTCAAAAAATAGAAAAATCCAAGATGGCGGCTCCACGATCGATCGTGACAAAAAATGCTCATACATCATCACAATAGTTTAGAAATAACTAACAGCAGGATAACTCAGTTTTAAATTTGTTGTTTTAAAATTGATTGCCCAATTGCTCATCCTTTGTTATATTCTATATTTCCAGGCTTGGCCTGCATTTCCGTGTCTGTTCTTAACTCGCGAGGTGGATACATTTACATTCCGTGTGGCAAGACAGCTTGTGTGTATGTTGGTGAACTGGACTACTTTGAACCGTTGACTGAAGTGTTCTTGTGCACAGATGAACATCAGCTAGGTAATAATAATAATTATTGTTAATTATTATATGGCTAGAGTTTGATAAGATATAACACGCGCTGTGATTGGCTAATCTGACTCGGGGGTGGATTTTCCCGTAATGCCCATGGGTATTATGAGTGATGGCAAAGCGCGGGCAACAGCGCGGCAAAGTAAAATGTTAGTGACAGCCATATTGTTCCATAAAATGTTCAAACTGCTATCATTGAGTTAGTGTCCGCGGCCATGTAATCAGCTCTGGACTTGTTAAGTTTTACTCGCAAGTAAAACAGCTCTAGTGTACTTATTGGTGTTTTAGTTGCAGTTTGACTGAAACATATTAAATGCTATATGTTGTCTAATCACTCTGCAGTGAAACGACAACAAAATAATTTCTAACTTAGTATAAGTAACAAAACGGAGATGCCGTCGAATGACAACTCCTAACTGACAAACTGCTTAAATATTCAATTTGTAACATGATTACGTAACCTGCATACCAGCGGAAAATAGAAAGGATTACATAATCTACATACCAACTGGTCAACGCACAGCTATAATACAATAACAACGTGAAAAATTACATATGTTGTTGGTTTTCAGCCGATGATGACATCATGGTACAGTTTGCAATCTGGGAGCGTGGTGACATTGGCATTGATCAACTCGCTGGTCAGCTGGAGCTCACTTTAAGACATGCCCTGTGCGACCTTCTAGCTGAGTACTACCTTCTAGCGGCGCCATTGTCAAAAGTGCCTCAGATGTACTGGAGGTCCTCGATTACGCGCTCTCGGTCCTCTTCTGCACCCCCATCGCCCTTGCCCCTAACACCAAAGGGTCCTAAACTAGGGTCCCTCACATCATCAGAAAAGTCGTCCAAGCGGCAGCTAGACTTTGGCAGTCAGTCCGGGTTTCGCAGTAGGGCAGCCTCATTCGCGGGACATCGCCGAACCCCTTCCGCAGGGAGCCATCACAGCACTCCCTCATCAGGATCCACCGGGGCTCCAGGAAGGACCCAGCAAAATCCTTTCCTGTCCCAGCGACAGAGTGTTTCTTCGCTTGGTATGGTTTCAAGGCAGAGCACTGTGGAGGATGAAGTATTCCAGACAGAAGCTGTCTCCCCTGGTGCTGTCTCCCCTGGTGAAGAAGCCATGGAAATATCATTTGAAGGAAGGAGGTCAGATGCTCAGGAAATCACAGAATCACCTGCTAAACCTCTGGAAGGTGTGTTAAATAACTTCCAACTTTTCTTGTTTTGTCAAAATGCTACAAAAGAATGGACTTCCATGTTACGTGTGCACTTGTACGCGGAGAAAGTTTTTAAAAGGAGAAACCTACTGATTTTTAGTGTCACCAATTAGTGTGTAAAACGCTAGAACGACTGACACTTTAATGAAGTTTTACGTTTTTACATTACATTTTTGGAGATGACATGGGAAGAGAAATTAATTTATCTTTAAAAATAGTAAAGTGAAATATAACCTTTTTTAAAAATCAGGATATAGTGGAGTAAACCATGTGCTCAAGGAAAG